>APFE031546018.1:83767-118742 GCA_000404065.3 Pinus taeda | reverse complement strand
GATATCTCTGTTGCTTTGTATATGATAAACAGACACAATGGGTTAAGTGGTTTCCTCTGACTAAATGGTGGTATAACACTTCCTTCCATACTGCAACAAAAATGACCCCATTTATGGCACTTTATGGATATCATCCACCGTCCATCACATCATCTTTAAAAAAAACATTCTAGGGTTCAAGCAGAGGAGGATCACATTGAGCGTCAACAACAAGTTCTTAAACTCTTAAAGGATAACCTCACTTTGGCACAGAATCGAATGAAACAATAGGCAGATCAACATCGCAGTGAAAGAAGTTTTGATATAGGTGCCTATGTATTTTTACGAATACAACCATACAAACAAATGTACCTCAAGCAAGCTAATAAGGATAATAAATTATCACCAAAATACTATGGTCCTTACAAGGCGCTACAAAATATTGGTACTATGGCATGCAAATTGGAGCTTCCTGCATCTTCCCGAGTGCCCACAATTTTCAATGTTTCATGCTTAAATAAGGTTATATGTGACAAGCTTCCAATTCAAACAATATTGTCAGAACATGATGAGGAAGGAAAAATAATATTGGAACCTGAAGTAGTCATGGAAACAAGAACCTGACAGCTACGAAATCGATCAATTTCAGAGTATCTCATCAAGTGGAAGAACTTACTCGTTGAATATTCCACATGGGAGGATGATATTTTTTATACAAAAGCATCTAGAACTACTCAAGCATTGAGGACAACACTTTTGAAGGAGAGGGGCATGTTAGGTCCCTATCCTACTGGTGTAACCCCTTATTGTTATTATTGCAACCCCCTTATTATATTGTTGTGCTCATGTAGTCCCCATATCGTTATTATTGTGCCCCATGGAAGCCCACTAATGTTATTGTTCTTCCCTTACATTATTATTGTTATGTCGGCTCTAATTATATTATGACCCCTTAGACTCCTATAAATAGAAAGGAGGTCTTATCATTTGTATCATCCAATCATTGTTCATTTGTGTAATATAAAGGAGGTTTTCCCCTTGAAGAGGCTGATTTTTAATTCATTGATCTATCTTTTCTATCTTTTTGTGAGTTGGTTTCATAACATTGGAAATACCTTGGGTTCTGTTCTTAAGGAAGATATAGAATTTAGGGAAACAAGGGACAAGAGTCTTGCTCGAATTCTGGAAAGATTGGATCAATAGGAGGGTTTGGCTAAGGAAATTAATCTTCAATACCAAGATCATATTTACACCTAGATTATTGATTATGAACAAAATCCCTTTCATTGTCATAGATGCCATAAATATGGCCATTAAGGAGAAGGAAAACTAGAAGGGAAGCGGGAAATCTTGATCATACTCAGAATTTGGAAGAGGAACTGACTTGATATGAGGATCTGGGGACTCAGCAAGAGGGAGAACAAGTGTCGATACAAACACATGAAGTTCAGGATATGCAAATGGAGAATGAGGTTGTGCAGGAGAAGATTGGTCCTCAAGAGATAATGCATGAGGACATGGAGGTGCAGGCTGCTATTGTCCCAGAATGGCATATGGTGGGTATTCTCTCCTCTCCCCTTCCCTCTGTTCATGAATCCTTCCAATCATTGCTCATGTCTCTCTCGAGGCTTGGTCCCTCGAGGTGTGTTTCTATTCAAAATATGCTTGTTTATTATGTGTCTGAAACCCTGGAGAGTATAATCACATCAATATCGGCAATTCAATTGAATCAAAATAAGAAATATAACCCAAATACCTCGCTCTCTTTAGGGAAGCCAATGAAGAAATATTTCTATTACCTTTTCTCTCAAGACAAGAAAGATATCCATGAGGGAGTAGTGGGAGGATTGAGAGTCTTTCATAACTCAGTTAAAAAATGAAATACTAGAGGGAGGAGATCAACCCTCTCTAAGGCTCAATAAAGAGCAATAAATGACATAGCATATGGGAAACAATTATCCTTTCAAGGGGCGCTTAGAACAGCGCAGTCCCCTACTGAAGTGATCCAATGATTTTGTTGTCCTCCAATTGCCGAGTTTTTGCCAGTACCTCTTAAAAACTTGCACTTAAAACTATATTATATAAATATTGTCCTCATGTCATTATCCTCCAAGAAACGTTGGGATATAGAGTTGATGTGAAACTTTCCCTAGAAAAAATGTTACTGGGATGGAATTTTTTTATGATGGATGTCGAAGGAAGATCTGGGGGTTTGGCATTGGTAGTAAAAGATTGCAGTGTGATATTACTAAACTCTTGGGGATTGGATTCAGTGGTGGGGGAGAAGGTTTTCTCATAGGAGCTATGCTCTGACCTATTATTGTTAAATATATATGGGTCATATCAGGATAGGGTTTTATTCTACAACAACATTTTTTCCAAATCTTTTATGAATAACTTGAACCTTGTGATGAGGGGGAGATCTAAAGTTTTCATTGGGGATGTGAGAGACCTAGGGTCTTGTAGCCAAATCAGACCCCTTGGCTGACTTTTTCTTGAACAATATCATATCAGGAAAACTCATAGATATAAACATGTTGAAATCCAGACCTACCTAGAGAAATAGAAGAGTAGGGGAGGCCAAAATAGCTAAGAGACTAGACCGCTTCTTTCTAAAAAAGGAAATGCCTTCTAGGATTCCTTGCTTCAGAAATTGGGTGGGGATAAGAGGGGATTCAGATCATCTACCTATCCTTCTAGAAATGAAAGGACCTAATCAAAATCCAGGGTATCCCTTCAAATTCAACCTCGCTTGGCTCAAAGATACCTCTTTCAACAACGTTGTTAACTCCACCTGGAGACCATCAGTCGATGTACAGGGGTACTCACAGGCCCATTCTTTTATGGAAAACTTAAAGAGAATGAATAAGAAAACAATAGAATGGGAAAAAGCTAAAAAGATTAAGGAGGAGTTTGATTTGAGAAGGACAGGGGAGGAACTAGACCTATTGGAAAGTCTAGAAATTGATGGATATGAGATAGAAGAAAAGAGGGAAAATATTGGACAATTGGAGACCGAAAGAAGGAAAATCCTAAATAATATAGAAGAACAATGGAGACAAAAAAGAAGAGCTATTTGGTCAGCAACAGGGGATGCAAAATCAAAATTCTTCCAAAATTATGGAAAAGGAAGGAGAGATGCAAACACCATTTGGGGGGTTAAAAACACCAAAAGGGGGCATAGCAAACATTTTTGGTGACCTATTCTCATTGGGAAGTAACCATTCTAAAAATTTATTCAAATCTTTTGAGGAGGTCTCGATTGTAGAGGTGATCTAGGTTGCCCAATTTTTTCCTCGATATGTGGGGAGAAGGAAAACGATTTCCTTAAGACTCGTGTCAAAAGGGGAGGTGGAAGGGGTCCTAAAAAGTATGCAGAGAGACAAGAGCCCAGGCCTTGATGGGTGGAAAATAGAGTTTTTCTAGCACTTTTTTGACCTATTAGGGGATGAAATAACAAGGGTGGTGTGGGAATATTGGGTAAATGGAGTGGTTTATGAACCTTTCAACTCTACTTTTCTGGCCTTAATTCCTAAAATGAAGGACTCCTCTTCTTTTGAGGAATTTATGCCTATCTCTCTTTGCAACTTCATATATAAAATCATATCCAAAGTCATTACAATCTATCTGAAACCTATTCTATAAAGAAACATATCTAAGGAACAATTTGGGTTCCTAGATGGAAGACAGATTCATGAAGAAATTGGGGTGGCTCAGGAGACACTGCACAACATCAAGAGGAGTAGGAAAAAATGGGTGATTGTGAAAATTGACCTATTAAAAGCATATGATAGAATCAACTAGCTCTATATTTTTTTTCTAATTACACACCTAGGATTCAACATCTATTTTATTAACTGGGTGATGGGATGCATTTCAAATGTCAATTTCGTTGTACTTGTTAGTGCAAGGAGTTACTCCTAGACTGCAAAAGGAGTAAGCCTTACACATCATGATTTCATTTCAAAATTTAAAAGGTCTTTTTAAGTGGTGGGATGGCTTCTGAAGGGGTTTTGAAATGATAGAGTTCCTCCTTAACTTTCATGCATTTGGAAAGCTGTGGAAAACATAAATTGTATAGTTAAGTGAGTAGTATAGGGGAGCAGAGGAAGGAGAACAGGTAGCTGATACTTATCCTAAGAAAATTGAGTATGTCAAGACAGTCACCTCAACTACATAAAGCCTTATAGCAAACTATGTTTTTTGATAAGGAGAATAACAAATAGAAAGTAGGAAAAAGTATAAAGTATTTCACAAATCCTTTGTGAAACCTTCACTAAAAATTTCTACTTAAACTGATATTATGATTTATAGCAGAGAGATCCTCTTAATGATTCTCACTCATACTATACTAGCTGTTGTAATTTATCATTTAAAAGATTAAAACATGCTTGACAAGGAAAACAAAAATTAAGAAGTAAAACCATGTATAAAGTATCTCATAAATCCTTTGTGAAACCTTCACTAGCAAGTTCTACTTGAACACATATTATAATTTACAGAAAATTGGACAGTACATAAGTCATCATCAGATCCTCTTAATGATTCGCACTCATACTATACTAACTATTGCAAATTTATAATTCAGAAAGTTGAAAATAGGAGATAGACAAACCACACATTAGATATGAATTGAATCACAAAATCCTCCCACCTGAAGTGTAGAAAAAGCTATTTTATTAAGTTGAGTCTTCAGGTGAACTAAAATCGAACCCTGAAATGATATTTACAAAAGATATATATATGGAGAGGGGAACCAACTCCAACTCTCCTAAATTGGTGGTTCCACTATTTCCTTATTACATAGGTGCCTTTTAGATATTAAGATCATCTTCCATCGAAATGCAACAGAAAGTACATGTGTAGATGAGAAGAAGAGGAAAAATGACACTTTTCTGCTAGAAAAACTGACTGTCTGCCCCTTTTGCTGCTGATTTCTCTTTATGGTCTTGACTATTGAATGACCATATAGCTTAATTAAATACAACCTTCAACAACCTCATGATGAAGTTGAGTTTCTTTGGAGAGTGCAGCTGATCTACTACAAGTGGTTGTACAAGAATTTTTGCAAATCTAGCAATTTTCCTGCATTAATTCAGACTGACTAGAAATTTCGGTAGCGCATTACGTGGAACAGAAAGAACAGTTGTCAAAATTTAAATATGTGGCTGAGACTGACACTGTAGACATGATTAAGATTTTGGGAAACCCGAGTTATTTAAGATGGGTGGGGTAGAAAACGGTTGGCTATGGCAATAGCTGACACCTAACAAACATGATCAACCAAAACGATTAATGACTACCACTTGACTTGAATTGGGGTTTGTGACCTATCCAATCACGAAATCTCATGATCTAGAATTGATATTTCGTTGTCATGACACATGGATAATCGAAAACAGTTGTGTTTTCGGATTTATTTTTAAAAATGGGAAATGATACCGGAAATTCCGGTAGCATCAGAATTTTTTTTAAAGAAAACAGGAAATAAAACAATAATGGAAAGACTGTCTGAAAAATAAGGGAGACTGTCTGAATGAGAAAATCGAGTGCTACTAAAAATTCCAATAGTGCATGATTTTTTTTTTAAATTTACAAAATTATTCCTAAAAATAAAAATTTCAAAACCTACTGATGACTTAGCCTAGAACTGTGCTAAAATTGGCTCCACAAGGGATAGAGCCCTCCCTGTGAGGTTCTAAGAACTTTTTGTAGTTTCAGTGCCTTGTCATTGGGCTATGGAGTCTTATTATGAAATCACACTGGTATTTAAAATGAATTGAGGCTAGCAACAACCTTAGTAGGAGAATTTTTTGAGAAAACGCCCATTAAATGGGCCTCCATACAGTTCTGTCCCATAAAGATGTTACAACTCAAAAGTATTGTTCTACAAGACATTTGAGATTTTGAAAGGACCAAGCCATAAAGCATCAAATTTTGAATGCTTACCTAGATCTTGGTGTTGTGCATCCCACTTCAACACTAGATCTCCAATTTGGAAATCTTCTTTTTTAATCCCTTTATCAAAGACTTCCTTCACAGCTTGCTGATATTTTCTTACCAAATCATATTGATGTTCTCTCTTTTGCTGCACTTCTATGATCTGATACATTCTTCTGGCCATGTCATTTGGTTTAAATTCATGATCTTGCAGTAGTTTGGCTACAGGAATAGCTAATTGGACTGGAAAAATAGCATCAATCCCATAAACCATCTGAAAAGATGATGTATTAATAGACTTTTTTATTGTCACCCTGTCAACCCATAAGCAAACTTGAGTTTTGAGTCCCAAGCTTTCTTATTTTGATCCAGCAACTTGGTGATGATTCTTACCAAAATTTTATTAGATGATTCAGCTAAGTCATTCCCTTGTGGATAGTAAGCTGTAGAATGAGTAAGTTGGATACCATATTATTCATAGAAATTTACCAATGGCGTGGCTTTAAAAGCAGCTGCATTATCTGCTACTAGTCTTGATGGACATCCAAATATGGTTATGATTCCTTCCAGAAAGTTAATAATAACTTTATGAGTGGCATTCCTAGTAGGTATTTCTTCGATCCATTTGGTGAAGTAATCAGTCACAACAAGAATCCAACGATGATGCCCACTTGAAGGTGGATAAATTTCACCAATGAAATCTAATCCCCACTGCTGAAAAGGTGCATAAACAATTATGGACTTGAGAGGTAATGACTTCAGATGCTTTTGACCAGTGAACCTTTGACATTTTTCACATGTTCTCACCTCAACATATACATAATAAAATAAGCTAGGCCAAAAATAGCCAGCTCTCAATATTTTGTATGTTGTAGTTCTCCAATAATGATGACCTCCACAAACACTACTATGCATTTCAAATATGACCTTTTTAGATTCCTCTGGATCTTTGCATCTCAAGAAAACTCTTGTAGGATCTTTCCAATACAAACAATTATCCTCGATGCAATACTTAATGGTTTTCAAATTCAAAGATATCACTCTGCTTTTATCATACTTTGGAGGGTGTTTAAAATATTTTAGAAAATAAACAACATCTTTGTACTAGCTACACTCAGCAAGCTTTGAATCTATTGCCATATTATCAATAGGTTCTAAATTTTGCCCTTCTAGATTATCATCCATGAAATTCAAACCCGACACTTTACAATTTTCTTTAGCAAGTAGTTTAGCTAATCCTTGACCTTTGATTAGTTTAGTAGGCTTTATCTCTAAATCAAATTCAAGAACTTTAGTCACCCATTTACTTCTCTTTCCATCAATATCAAGCTGAACCAGTATCTCTCTAACAGAAGATGAAGGGACATAAGCTATCACTCAAGCATGCATAATATAAACTCTAAAAGCTTTCAGAGCTTTAACTAATGCATAAGCATGCTTTTCCAACATTTCATACTTTAATTATCCATCTCTAAGAGGTCTTCTGAAAAAAGTTATGGGCGCTTCTTTATTTCTGAATCTTTTTGTAAAAAAACAGTAGCAATGGTGTCTTGAGAAGCAAATGGGAAGATTAAGAAAGGTTTGAATATTCAGGACTTACCAATTGAGGTGCTTCAATGATAGCCTTTTTTAGCAGCTCAAATGAATTTATGGATTCAACTGTCCACTTGACTTCTTTGTCCTTCCTTAGCATAAAAGTAATATGTTTCACCACTTCAACAAAATTTGGGATGAATCTTCTGAGAAAATTGATCTTACCAAGGAAAGATTGAATCACTTTCTTAGATCTTGGAAGTGTTAAATCTTGAATAGCAATCACTCTTTTTGGATCAATCCTCACTCCATTTTTAGAAACTATGTGACCTGACATCTTACCTTCTTTGAGAGCAAAATGAGACTTCTTCAGGTTCAAGGATATACCATATTTTCTGCATTTAACAAATACTTGTCTCAAGTGCTGAAGGTGTTCTTGATTTGAAGCTAAAAAAACATTAATGTCATCCAAATAGATGACCAAGAACTTGTCCTTTTCTCCAATGAATGCAAAGTCCATAGCACGTTGGAAATTAGCTCCAGCATTCATGAGCTAAAATGGCATCTTTGCATACATGAATGTACCCCAAGGAGTAGTGAATTCTATCTTTTCTCAATCTTCTGGCCAAACAGATATTTGATTGTACCCAGAAAAACCATCTAACATGGAAATTATGTCTGACCCAGTCACCTTTTGAAGAATATGCTCCATCTTCAGCAATGGATAGTTATCTTTCTTGGAGATTTTGTTAAGATTTTTGAAATCCACACACAATATTATTTCACCAATTTTCTTTCTTACTGGCACTAGATTGGCAACCTAATCTAAGTATCTCAATGAAATAATGATTTTAGCATCCAACAATTTCTTCACTTCCTTTTCCATCACTGGTAGCAATAGTGGATTGATTTGCCTTAACTTTTGCTGGAAAGGTTTAGTACCATCTTTCAATGGTATTTTATGCTCAATGACAGATGTATCATATTTCTTAAGATCTTCATAATTCCAGGAAAAAACATCAACAAATTCACAAAACAGCTTGTGATATTCCATCTTTCTTTCATCTAGTAAATCTTTTAACAACTTCACATACCTTGGTTCTTGTTATGTACCCAAGATGAAATCTTCTAATTCAACATCTCCTTCTACTAATTGTGGCTTGATTACAACATCATTTTGATCAAAAAGTTTCTCAGGTGGAATTAACTCCTTTGGAATATGATTGTTAGACAACTGTATGATAAGTTGATCAAAAATCTGTTTTTTTAGATTTCTGGAATCTTGATGATCAACATCTGCTTGTGGTAGGTCTTCTTCTTTATCAATATTTAGAACAGAAAATTCTTCAGCAACTTCAATAAATTTTATGATCTCCTGGTCATCTTCAAAAACTTTCCAATGCTTAACATTATCAAGAATTCTAGGTCTGAACCTAACTTCCACTTCATATTTAAACTTTACAGGAATTGGAATTTTGAATGAGTTGGCTGAAATAGAGAGTGAATCTGCTCGAATATTACTTTCTCTTGGAACAAAAGAAATGTTAAAGGCCAAGAAGGAGTCTTCTACAATGGCCCATACTACATTCTTGTAATCTTTGAGTCTAGGATGCTTAGTTTGATAAACATTTTTGATTTGTTGAATAATAAGTTCAACATCTCCAAAAACGGAAATTTCTGATATTCTCATATCTTTTTCTTTTTTTAAGCCAATTGACAGAGCTTCATATTCAACCACATTATTAGTTGTCTCAAATTCAAGTTTGAAATAAAAAGTGACACTTTCCTTCAAAGGATAAATAAGAACAATCCATGCACCAGCACCTCCTTTGGAACATGAGCCATCAAAAAACATTTGCCATACCTTCAATCCTTCATGACTGATTTGATTTATAGCGGAAATTAAAATCTGAAAAATTTCTATAGGCAAGGCAAAGTCAACCATATGTGGAATGCTTGAACCAACTCCAATTGTTCTAGCATATATCAGATGATTAGTATGGTCTTTGTTGTCACTAATGATATATGCTAGTTGAGCTTCTCTGTAAAGTCTTCTTTTTTCTCCTCCAAAAACAGGGACAATAGCATAGGTTAAATCCATTTGCAAGGTTCCTCCCAATCTTTTAATTCATGAACTATAAAGTAACTTACCAAATCTGGGAGGGATATCAGCTACAACAATATCCATTACCATCCCTCTCATATGTTATTTAAAAAGATTTACTGCAAGGTCTTTGATGACACCAAGGCATTGGACTTTCCAGGAATCAAAATAATAGAGATCTTGTTACTCTTTGTTATCTCAAGACCTAGTTCATCCATAACTACTTTGGGCATTAGATTATGTGAAGCTCCAGATTCCATAAGACAATTATACAGGGTCTTTTCACAAATATTTAGAGATAGATAGAAGGGATGGGTAGAGTCATCTTTTTCTTCTACCGATGGACCTAAAATAACAGTGGGCTTATCATCTTGAAGGTTAACAAAATCAGAGACTACTTCAGTAGGTGAAGGCTGCAAGTATTTCATAAAAGTATTTTTGAAATCTTAATTTTTCATGAGTTCAACAAGGGGAACATGAATCTTGATCTTCTGAATCTCATTTTCAAAATTTAAAGAAGAGTGTGGTTTGTGAGCAATTTGTACCTCAAGTGAAGGAAAATCAGACACTACCAGAATTTCCAGTTTGTCAGGTTTGGTCACTTGTTTCTCTGCTGGAATATCGGATGCTACCAGAATTTCAGGTTTGTGAGATTTTTTTGCTGAAACTTTAACTGCATTTTTATTCTTCTTTGGTTGTGCAACATGCTTAGAAGTATCATCATTTTTCTTTGATATGATATTTTATCTACTTTAATGATCAGCTGCAATCATGGAATTATTTGGACTCACTTCATTATTCTGAGTATATGAAATGAAGGCTTCATATTGTGCTTGTGTAAGATAAATCATCCCTTCTTTGTCTCTAAGACAATTTATATCAACACCTCTTTCCAACCCTTCAGCTTCTTCTTCATCTTCAAATATAACATTCTACAAAGAAGGTTGCACTTTTTGATCATCAACATCTCTTTTGAACTGTTGTCTATTTGGAAAATCAAATGAAACATTTATGGTAATGGATGGTCTTGATTCCATATTCAACTTAGACATATCAGTAGTCAATGATTTGACCATCTTGGTAATCTCATCTAGCTTAGGATCTATGTTAGAAGTCCCTGAAGTAGAAACTTCATATTTTTGCTTTCTCTTTTCTCTGTCAATACCTTCTCTAAGTCTATTAGCTATTAATATATTTGATTCTAACTCTAGTGCATTGTCGTGCATTTGTGATAGCATAGCAGACCTTATTTCTCTCAATAATAAACAAAAGTCAGGATCAAAAACACCAGCATAAGTGATTTTAGCAGAGGCCTCAGTAGGCTTGATTTCAGTAGGTATATTGCTATACATTTTAATGAATCTTTTAGAAAAATCAGAAATTGATTCTCCATTTCTTTTGATTGCACCAAATTCTGTGATATAATACAAAAAAAATTCTTGTCACCCCACTTTCTTAAAAAATGTATCATCTAGGACTTCAATTCTAGTGATGCTACCAGTTGTCAAATATCTAAACTATTTCCTTACATCACCCTCAAGGCTCTAAGCAAAAAATCTCATCCAAACATCTTCATGCTCAATGTTCAGATTATCAGCATAAGCATAAAAATCAGCAAGATGTTCTTAAGCTATTACCTCCCCTTCACCATTAAATTTAGGCATATACTTGAGATAATATCCTATAGGTAATCCATTCATAGGCTGAGGTAAAACTAAAGGAGCATACCTAGCAGCAACAATTTCATACATTCGGTTAGGGGGTGGATTAGGACCTACCATGGTTGGAGTTACTAGGATTTGTGGAATAACAATTTGAGGATTTTGAACAGTAGATGAGGAAGCACCAACACTCAATGTAGAGGTTGTTTGTTGACTGGAAAATGAGAGAGGTATAGAAATTTTTGTAAAATCAGGAGATAGAATTTGTTGTACTAGGAATAACTTTTGAAAAACTAGAAACAGAAGAAACAAGATTTCACTTAATCTTTTTCTTGATTAGCTTCTCAGGATCAGGGACTTGGTTTTTCAAAGGAGAATATGGGTTTTCCCTAGTTCTAGCCTTACTTGGAGCTAGAACTTCTACAATGGAATCGCCAGGTGTAAAACAGTCTAAAAAGATAGCTGGAATTGTACACCTCAGAACTAGACTTATAACTTTGTCATTTACCTAGGGATAAACTTCAATTAACCTCCTCGGAAACGACGCCAAATATGTTAGCGCAAGGAGTTACTCCTAGACTGCAAAAGGAGTATAACTTACACATCATGATTTAATTTCAAATTTTAAAAGGGTTTTTCTGAGTGGTGGGATGGCTTCTGAAGGGGTTTTGAAATGATTGAGTTCTTCTTTAACTTTCATGCATTTGGAAAGTTGTGGCAAGCATAAATTGTATGGTTAAGTGAGTAGTATACGGGAGCAGAGGAAGGAGAACATGTAGCTAATACTTATCCTAAGAAAATTGAGTATCTTAAGACAGTCACCTCAACTACATAAAGCCTTATAGAAAACTTCATTTTTTGATAAGGAGAATAACAAATATAAAGTAGGAAACAATATAAATTATTTCACAAATCCTTTGTGAAACCTTCACTAACAATTTCTACTTAAACTGGATATTATGATTTACAGTAAACTGGATAGTAGATAAGTCATCATTAGATCCTCTTAATGATTCTCGCTCATACTATACTAGCTATTGTAATTCATCATTTAAAAGATTGAAATATGCTTGACAAGGAAAATAACAATTAGGAAGTAAAAAGAGGTATAAAGTATCTCATAAATCCTTTATGAAACCTTCACTAGCAAGTTCTACTTGAACACATATTATAATTTACAAAAAAATGGGCAGTAGATAAGTCATCATCAGATCCTCTTAATGATTCTCACTCATACTATACTAGCTACTGCAAATTTATAATTCAGAAAGTTGAAAACAGGAGATAGACAAACCACACATTAGATATGACTTGAATCACAAAATCCTCAAGCATGAAGTGTAGAAAAAGCTATTGTATTAAGTTGATTCTTCAGGTGAACCAAAATCCAACCCTGAAATGATATTTACAAAAGATATATATAGGGAGAGAGGCACCAACTCCAACTCTCCTAAATTGGTGGTTCTACTATTTCCTTGTTACATAGGTGTCATTTAGATATTAAGATCATCTTCCATTGAATTGCAATAGAAAGTACAAGTGTAGATGAGAAGAAGAGGAAAAATGACACTTTTCTGATGGAAAAACTGACTGGCTGTCCCTTTTGTTGTTGATTTTTCTCTTTATGGTCTTGACTATTGAATGACCATATGGATTAATTAAATACAACCTTCAAGAACATCATGATGAAGTCGAGTTTCTTTAGAGAGTCCAACTGATCTACTACAGGTGGCTGTACAAGAATTTTTGCAAATTTGGAAATTTTCCTGCATTAATCCGGATTGGCCAGAAACTTCGGTAGCACATTACGCGGAACGGAAAGAACAGTCGCCAGAATTTAAATAACTGGCTGAAGCTGACACTACAGACACGCTTAAGATTTTGGGAAACTAGAGTTATTTAAGATGGGTGGGATAGAAAATGGTTGGTTATGGCTATGGCTGACACCTAGCAAACATGATCAACCAAAACGATTAATGACTACCACTTCACTTGACTTGTGGTTTGTGACCTATCCAATCACGAAATCTTATGATTTGGATTTGATATTCTGTTGTCATGGCACATGGACAATCGGAAATGGTTGTGTTTTCGGATTTATTTTAAAAAATGGGAAACGCTACCGGAAATTCTGGTAGCATTGGTCTTTTTAAAGAAAATAGGAAATAAAACAATAACAGAAAGATTGTCCAAGAAACAAGGGAGACTATTTGAACGAGAAAATAGGGTGCTACCAAAAATTCCAGTAACGCATGATTTTTATTTGAAATTTACAAAATTAATCCTAAAAAATAAAAATTTCAAAACCTGCTCATGGGGTAGCCTCCTCTTTCTTTCATAGTCAAAGAGGATTGAGACAGGGCTTCCCACTATCTCCACTCATTTTTTTACTGGCGGTGGAAGGTCTTAGTCAGCTGATATTGGCTAGGAAGCGAAGAGGAGACTTAAAAGGGATCGAAATTTCCATAAAGTTGTATATCACTTACTTGTTGTTTCTCAATGATATATTGTTATTCCTTGATGGAAGGAGAAGTGATATTCAACATATAAAAGAAGTACTCGATCTGGTCCTAGTAGGAACAGGTATGTCAATAAATCCCCAAAAATATTCCCTGATTTTGGAAAGTCTCTTTGGGATGGATACTACTAGGGTTACTTCATCCCTCCCTTTTGAAGCTAAGTCGATGAAGGATAGTTTCAAGTACATGGGGTTCTATTTAAAACCAGACTCTTACAAGAAACAAGACTGGAATTGGCTCCTCGTAGAGATCGAAAACCATATAAAATGCTGGAGTTATAAATGGTTTTCGAGAGTGAGAAGATTGTTTTTGATATAACCAGTTCTCATTGCAATTCATGTTTACTGGATAGCATTGACTTGGGTCCCAAAAGGTATTCTCTCTCGAATCAGGAAAGTGTGCAGTCATTTTCTGTGGGTTGGTACAAAGGACGATTATGTGTTGCCTTGGGTAGCTTGGGACAAAGTTGTGAGACCAAAGAAGTGGGGTGGGTGGGGCATAAAAGACTTATCATGTTTTTCTTCCTCACTAGTAGCAAAATCAGGGTGGAGACTAATAACATTGGAGAATCTGTGGAAAGTTGTAATCAAAATAAAATACATAGACCCGACCCCAATGGATGAGTGGATGTGAAGCCTGGGAAAAAAATACTTCACATGCTTCGGTGCTATTGAAGGAAACTTTGGACTCTTCCAGTATCATAGAAGATGGACTGGCATGGCACATTGGCAATGTGGAGAAGCTCAGAATAGGAATAGACCCGTGGGTGGGTTGCAATGAGGGTTATTCCCTCTCAAGGGAGGTCGTAAATTTTTTACACTCGCAAGGTATATTTTTTCTTCATTAGATTGCAAGGGAAGACCTGTCAACAATATGGAATCAGGGATGGAAATTAGCGGAGGATGTGCAGGTGGAACCCCAATGGGAAGAAGAATGTAAAAATTATATAAGAGAACTTTAGAGGAAAAATGTAAGATTAAGGGAAAGATCGGATGTGATTGTGTGGGTACATGCTCCAACATGAAAATACTCCTCAAAGTTCGGCTACAACTACCTAATGGTTAAGGGAATGGGGGGCACATGAATGGTGGTGGAAAAATCTCTGGAAATTTAAAAGTCCGGCAAAATCAAGACTCTTTTTTTTATGTATCCTTAAAAACAAAATCCCTACATGGGACTATATTCAGAAGAGGAACAAAATGGGTCCAAGATGGTGCACTATGTGCAAATGTGAGGAGGAAATTGTTCAACACCTTTTTCTGAAGTGTTCATTTAGCATAAAGATTTGAGAAGAAATAGGGAGACTTTTGGGAAAAACCCAAAGTTGGAACAGGGAAAATATAAGTGATGCCTAGCATAGATGGTGGAAGTATGTCCCAGAAGAAAACATGAAAAATATCCCTATGATAATCTCGTGGGGCATCTGGCTGGCCCAAAACAGAAGCATTTTTTAGGATATGGCCTCCACTCATGCCCCTATTGCTATATAAAGTGCCTCGATTTATGATTTTTGCCTCCACCATCTCCTGCTAAGATGCCTAGAATCTTAAGAGAATAACATATTAGAGGAGATATTCCATGGGCTTATTTTGATGATGCATCTAATCCACAAGGAAAATGTGGCTCGAGTCTTGTCACTTATAAAAACAATAAAAAAATCCAAAAATCTTTGGTGGGCCTTGGCCATGGATTAAGAAATTTTTCTGAACTACAATCTATGGAACTCTTACTTTGTTGCCTTATACACGTGAATATGGGATCAATACAACGTTTTGGAGATTCATAGAATGTTATAAAATGGTTTAATGGAGAACAAAGATGTCAAAATTATATTTTGATTTCATTACTTGAAGAAACTTTACATTTGAAATAATCGTTTGATTTCATATTTTTATGTCATATTTACATGGAACATAACATTGAAGAAGATGTCCTTTCTAAGGAGGGTCTGCAATAGGATATGGTCTCTTGGCGCATAACAAAGATAGCTGAAGAAAGGATCTATGTGTCGAATCAACAACCCTTTATCTCTTGATGGGCCAGTTTTCCCATTGAAGAGTTCTTTAGTTATGTCAAAATTTTGTTTTTGATATTGTTGGTTTACAGATGCTACAAAATTTTCATGATGGTTACAGTTTATACTTTCGTGTAATTATGAACAGTGACTAGTTTCTTCCAAAGGGTCGTTTTCCTCACTAATGGGGAGGCTCGAGAACTAGTAAAAGATATTTTTTGATTTCGTGGGTCTGAGTAGTTATTCTACGATCAGCCCAAATATGGTTTACCATATGTTTCTTTATTGGACATACAATAATTTTGAATGCTTAACTGCATCTACAAATGTAACTTTTTATTGTCTTAATAGAAATTTCGATTTTTTCATTTTGAAAAAAAACAATTCTAATCACAAATGAGAATGTTTTAGAATTCAAATATCTTTTTTTTTTTGTATTTTTATATTTCTGAAGCGCTTGATTGCAATATGGAAAAGAATGAAGTGACAATTAGAAACTTGAAAATAAAGCATCTAAAACAAATAAATAAATCAAATCCTAAGTGATCATTGAAGTGTAAATTATTTCTTAATTAAAAAGATTAGAGAATTGTTAAAGAATTGTGATGACTTAAAAAACTAGATTGATTTAGGTTCAAAATAAGTGATATCTTCCTTAATTTGATGGACAATTCAAATTATTTTTTTCTATTGATATATTTGTTGGTTGCAACACAAAATATGAAAGAAAGAAAGAAAAAAATACATTTTAAAGATCATCGAATATCTCCAAAATCATGCATTGTTTTGAAGAAATTTCGTCATTGCAACTAAATTGGCCCATTCTACCCAAAACTCGTGTTTTATTTTTTCAAGATCTGTCTTATTTTGGCCAAAAACTGCATCCGAAGTTGACTTATCGAAAATATTTGTTAATCTAAATCACCATCTTTGATCAGGTGTTAAAATCTCATAATTGCAACATTAAACAAAGTGTTGTTGTTGATCTGCAAAAGAAACTAAATTAAAACATAAAAAAACTAATTAAAAAAAAATGTATATTATAAAACTACATGAATTATAAAACTATATCTTACAACAAAATAAGAATATAAAACTCTAAAATAAATAACACAAGAACTTATCAAATGTATTTTACTCCATCATAGTTTGGAATTGTGCTCCAAAAGTTTCTCCCTTTGAATAAAGGAACTCCTACTTATACAAAAACCAAGATAATTAATTAATAAATGTAAATCCACAAATCTCTCCTAAATCCAAAAATATCTCCTAGATCCACAAATATCTCATGTGATTACAACTATGTGCTAACATCTAACAAGTAACATCTCTACATATCCTCTCACAAATCTCTAAAATATTTGATAAGAAATCTTATCAAAACTTTCATGATTTTTCTCCATCAAATTTGCTTCAATGATTATCTCAAATCTTCCTCAAATCTTCAAGAGTTTGAAGAGGAAATTTGAATTTAAGACTTAAGAGTCCAAATATGACTTTGCTGGAATCTTCAAATATTCCTACACACATCAAAAAAACTCATACAGCATTTATGTATAAGTGAATACATGTTATTTTTCTAATATTTAACCATAAATTCACTCAAAATACTAAAATAACTCTTTGGAAAACAAACCCATATATAATCATGAAAATGGTCTTAGTGTAAGGTTATAATATAGTGGAATATGGTTAAAAGTGAATGAAAATATGATGAAAGTTTTTACATTTTGGAGACCCAACAATCTTATTTGGTATACTTCTTGTCCTTGTCATCTCTTTTGTTAGTCCTTTGGCTTCAACCAATTGTTGATTTATTCTTTCCATCTAATCATTAGAGGCCATGTTGTGGAAAGTAGCGAAATATTTTGATTTAAACCTTAGTTGCAGCTCATCCCAATCATTAATATTATCACAAGGCATTTTTTGATCCCATTATTCATGTGTATATGACCAAGTGATGGAAACAATTACACTATGTTTTGTAACCAACCCTAAGGGTGTATGCCTCCTAAACTGATCCCATGGGAACTTGTATTCTAGTAACTTCTTGCCTTTCTTTCTTAGATTTCAGTAGTCCATAATAACTAAGGTATTACATTTCTTTCAAAGAAAAAAATTGTATATATTAAAGTGGAATAATATATACATGTGTTCTCTATCATTTGACCATCTTTTGATCTAAAAATTGTGCCTTGTGACCTTGTCCGTGCATATATTAAAATAGATTACTCATTATTTTTAATCCCCTAGTGGTGTTGCAGGCTTACTACAAAAAAAACATGAAGAAGAAAAAATAAAATTCAGTGGAGAAAATAACTAGAATGAGACATTGGTCTCCATTGACACAATCTATACCCCATATGAAACATCATATAGCCCAAATGAGCTTTCTAGAAGGGAAAGTGCTTCCTTGGATAGGGCATCCACTTTTTTGTTAAGTTCACAAAGTATGTGACAAAATGAGACATGTTTGAAGATTCCCACTACTACCTGAATATCATTCAAAAGGGAGATGAGACCAATGTTGGAGACTTACACTTTGTGATTTACCCAATATATGACAAGTTTTGAATCCCCAATAACCTATAATATGGATAAACTTTTTTTCTTGGCCACTTCCAAAAAAAACCAAAGAGGAGTAAATTTTTCTTTATTATTTGTTCTCCTACATGGAACATAACAATAATATAAGAAATTGTATGTCTAAAATAAATGACAACCCCAACGCCATAGCAAGGAGGGTGTCCTTGACGAGCACCATCAAACTAACCCCAATGGTTGTCATAATCCAACTCCAGCAAGTCCGGATTACTTTACTTGATTGGCTTTGGATCCTACTTGAATTCACAGGCCAATGCAATCACCTTTGTTGTGAAAACTTACAGGGGAAAGAATATGTCTTGAAAAGCATAGATATTTCTAGCTCTCTAGATGTATGATATTAATAGACAAGGAAACCCATTGTATGATAAAACTTGTTTATCACCCCACCAAGCATGGAAAGCATCACATAAAGATGAGCCTTCACAATGAGCCTTTGGCCTGAATGTGTTCCATAGGATATCTTAGACCTTATATAGATAAATACAACTCATAAAAAGGTGCACATGTGCATCCTCCTATTCGTTACACAGTCAATAGTGGTTGGGTTCAACCCATTCGTGCTTTTGAAGCATATCCCATGTGAGGATATTGTTATTGAGGGTTATCTAAGCAGTGAGTTTTGATTTCAGTGGTGTAACCACTTTCCATATTACCTTCCACCACTAAAGTTTTTGATCCCTAAAATAATCCTCAATTCAGGCTCTATAACCCTAACTTCGTAGTGAAAATTCCAAATTGTGATTTTTTTTACCAACATAGCATATCAGGTGAATTCCTAGGATACACATGATTTTCAACCAATATATTGACAAAAAATTTGCACTCTTACACTACAGGGTTAGCTACACATCATGTTGAAGTAGAAAACCACTCATTCCTACCACTGATTTGGGGATCCTAAGCCTTGACATCGGCTAGGACTGAGATATTCAAACGTTCAAGAGCATCCATTAGAGGGCGTAAAGGTCCATAGTTATTACCTGAAACAAACCAAGGGTCTGGCCCACCTTGATTTGGTGACCATCCCCTATATTCCAAGGCAATAATTTTTCCACCAAGGGTGTTTCCATAACTAAGGCCTTCCACACATTTGATCCTTTAGCAATTGTTTTTGGGATCCTAATCTAGTCAACAAGGGATTTTCCAAGAAAGTACTTTTCTTGCAATACTTCAAAATAGGTAGACTTTTCTAGGAGAAACTCCAAAGGAGTTTATAAATGAATTCATTTGTGAAGAGAAGAGGGTTTTTTAAACCACGTCCCCTGAGATCCTTTGGGGTAGAATTTGTGTTCATTTAACTAGTGCCATTCATTTTTTTCTCATATCCCCCGACATAGGAAATGAATAATGGCCTTCTATAACTTTGAAATAATACCTCAAGACATAAAAATAATGGAGTTCCAATAAATTGGGATTCTCTACTTTCTCCCATATGGATATGTGCTTCTGTACCTTTTTTACCAACCACATCTAGTCCAATGTGTGATACTTATTATGGTTTGATATGTTACTATTGTACCCCATAATAAAGCAAAGCCATCCATAAAGGAATAAAACATGGGATACATTTCTTGACTTACCAAATGAAAAACCTCATGTGAAACTACAATAACATGTATGTTTTTATTTTTTAGGAATCCAACTTGTTCCTCTAAAATGAATGAGCTAAGGACAGGATTTATCCTCCTTGCAATGATTTTTGAAATTAGCTTGTATATCAAATTACAACATGTTATTGGCCTATAATAATAAAAAAAAGAAATCCCCTCCTATGATTTTGGAATAAGACATAAAAATGAAGAGTTGAAGGATCCCATAACATTACTGGAGTGTCGAGACTCCTTGACCACATTCAAAAGGTCCTCTTTGATCAAATTATAGAAAACCAAGTAAAACTCCATTGGATAATCATTGGGCCCTAGGAACTTTGAATTCTTCATAGAATAAAGGGCTACAAAAACTTGTTACTCTGACACTTCCTTCAAGAGATAAAAATTCATCTTTTCCAATACGACATTGGGGAATTTAGACACCATTTGAAGGATTTCCTGTATAGGACTTCCTTGAGGGGTCATGAAGACAGATCAAAAATATTGAACCCCTTTCACAACCCTATCCTCAAAGGAGTGAAGTGAAGAACTAGTAGAATGTGTTATGCTCCAAATAGTGTTTACCTTCTTCCTTGCATTTGCAAATTAATGAAAAAATTATGTCATTGTCACCCGAGGAGACCCATATTTCCATGCTTTTGATCTGCCACCACTCCTCCTCCTTCAACATAATAGTGTGTAGTTCCTCCTCTAATTATTTTGAAGTGTCTAAAGAATCAGAAGAAAGAGGAGTGTCATCCAGGAGGGCATAGGATTCACATTAGGGGGATTTTGAGGTCTAAAATGGACCTCCTAAGAAAAATATACAACCAAAATAAAATTTATACATCCAGCCTTAGACCTTCCTTCCTGAGTTCTTACTCTCTACACACATTGAACCACACTTTACACACACTTCACTCACTTAGGGACAATAAATTTCAATATCCCTGGCCTGGAATGAGGCGAACCAAATACCTTCTTCTTCTACAAGGGAAAGGGACAGGGTTTCACTTGTTTTAGTCATGCATGCCATTGACTCAAGGAACGAGATGAGATGAGCCACCTACTTTCCTTTTATTGTTACAAAGGCAGGAAAGATCCTTCTTCATTGATCCTTGCCCCAGGGACAAGGAAAGTCTACACAACCAATAGTATTCAAGATGAAGATGTCAACCATGGGGGATGATTCACCATTTTTGGAGTAAAAAAGTAAAAAGTTTAAAAAATAATAAAATAATAAAACTACTTTTTCAACTCATATTTCCAACTTATTTCCCTAAGGGTTTACTCAAATTTCGTGTGGGATTACTCGTTGGATGAAAAAATTGATTCCTCATCCAAGGAGTACCCATGTTCCATACTTTCAATGGACCCTGCTACAAGAAAAATGAGAAATACATGAAAAAACATTATTGCAATCACATTTTTCATGAATTTCTCATTTTTCATGTAGTGGGGTCCATCTAAAGTATGTAACATGGATAATCCTTGGATTAGGAATCAAAATTTATATCCAATGATTTTTTTGCTCGAAATTTGAGTAAACCCATAGGGAGATAAGTTGAAAATACGAGTTGAAAAAATAGTTTTTTCTTTTTTCCTCTAAAATTTGATGATGTAATATAATATTATTTTATTATTTCCACTATTATTTTATAATTTCCTTGGGAGGCCCATTTTATACCTCAAAATTCCCTTAATATCTATCTAATGTTTTTCCTTAGAGAGTTGGGCATGATTCTTGGCGTAATACTCCTTCGCATACACTCTAGAAGCCTAATTAATAGATGCCAATTTTTTCACCAATTGTTCCATGTGCAAGAGGACCTCAATGATTGTATATGCTTCCAATGTCTAACAGATAGAGATAGATTATCCTCCTCCTCTAGCCAAGAGGGATTGAAACATAAGGGAATCAGCTTGGCTCCCTCCATCGATGTGAAATGCAGAAGGATTGGCCGATGATCAGAGATCTTACCTGTAATCACATAAGATTTAAAAGACACACCTAAATTCATTAAATTATATAATACTAATAACATGTCCAATCACTTAGATACTTCACTTCCCCTAGAAAACCCTTCCTCCAAGTGAGATAGAGCTTTATTGGTTTAATACCCAAAAGATGATTTTTGAAAGAAATTTTGAGAAGAAATGGTGTTGATGATCTGAGCGGGGACTGAGACCCCATACTTATCTGAGTGAGATGGTGAAGTAGAGGTCACTCCCAATGGTAATATGTTAATCCTATGGTATCCCCACTAAATAATTTTTCTAAGTAAATTCTTATTTTTGCAATTTTGGCATTAGGAAAATATTTTGGTGTGTAAAACTTAGGAAAAGTGGGTTGAGAAAACCCCCACTTATTTTTTGGAGAAAAGGAGGACATAAACATTAGTGAAAACAAGATAGTTATTTTTCTAGTAGAGTGTGGGGACCAAAAAAAGGGAAAATTATGCCCCCTTAAGGAATTTGCGCTAGAGTAAAGAGGGAAGAAGAAAAGTAGGTTTGAACTAGTGGAATGGGGGACCCACTAAGGAAGAACAGACCAGCATCTATAAATATCACAAGGGAGCTCCATTTTTTCATATTTTTTCTATCTATTTCATGACATCTAACTCTCTCTTGGAGGTTGTTGGGCACAAGAGGAGTAGTGTTGGTTAGCAAAAGAGTTTCAAGCGAAATTCTCTCTCATTTTGGAGAACTTTGAGTGTCTCCCTAGCGAGGAAGTTATGAATTCTACTTCAGGGATTTCAGAGATTCTATTGCAGTTATTTCCATCTAGTTATGCATGTGGCTAGGCAAAAAAGGAGGTTTTCACTTCCCATTTGGAGCAGTTACAGGTGGTTTCCATTTCCGGGCTTTTGCAAAGGCATTATTCCTATTTGAGACCAGATTTTTTAGGCATTTTGTAGGTCTGAGATTAAGGCTACTACTAGGGAGAATTTATTTAATTTTTTCATTGCGTAGATCTCACTTGCAGGGGATTGCATAGGATTGAGGAGTAGTTACCTTTGAAGGAGATTTGGGTTGAGGAGAAAGTGAAATTTTAGAGGAGAATTTCAGTGGAGTTTAGGTGGCATTCCTACAATGATTTGGAGCAGATTTGAGCAACAAAATTTCATCAGTACATAGAACTAGCTAGACAAGGCAACTCACACCTTTTGGGGCTCTCTGGTCAACTAGAATTACCCAAGATTTTTCTGGGTCTTTATGGGTTTCGTGTGAGGAGCCCCTGGTTAATGTTGTAGAATTTTTGGAGCAGATTTGTGTGTAGAAACACAAGTTCTCCTTTAGCAACAAAAACATAATTTATAGGAAGTGTCATTTGGGCCATTTTCTAACACTTGGGTCTACATCATTTCACCTAGATTTTTCATGCTTGCAGTAGCCTAGCCTAGTTTCTAATTTTCTACTTTATTTTGTACCCAATTTCCAACATTGTTTATAAAATGGATCAGATTTCTCTCTCAAATTTGAGGGTTTACTATTTGTGCATGCATGTGTTAAATTTATATTACTATAGCTTAGTGTATGCCTCTTTTATTTACTGAATATTTCCATTACGAATATTATAGTGGTATCAGAGCATGTTCTTGGCTAGTTGTGGAAAAAATAGCAAGTAATTCCACCCAGATATTAAGGAGAAATATTCTACAGAGGCAAAGAAAGAGGTAGAGGAAGAGGTCATGGTAGATAAGAAGAATTCAACCCCTTTTCAGATACAGATCTTGATCATGCTAAAGAATGCATAGAGGACCAAGGAGGCAATGAGAAACCTAGATAGAATGGAAAAAATTAATTGTTGGAGGAGTTGGTGAGGAAAAAACAACAGATGATGAGAAAAAATCAATAGGTTTTAGATATGATGTGGTAGATGTTGGGAATGCAATTACAGAACCAACAAGGTCTAGCCAATGATGGAGAAGGTGGATCCCAAACTGGAGATCGGAGTCATGTGCATGCACGCACAAACCAGTAATCAAACACCCACGCCTATGGCTAGACTAGTAGACCCACAATGCCCCATTTCTTGGAGGAGCTAGAGAAAGAGAGAGAGAGAGAGATGCATTTGTTGATTTGATGAGATCCTTCATTGGTGGGGTTGATAAGTAAAAAGAGTTATATCCCAGGGTTAGGAGGGTCTTATCCTTTAGGTATTTTTGTCACCTAAAGGAGAATTATAGATCGGGAGTAGGGACACCTTTTAGAGGAGGTCACCGACATTAGAATTAGGACACACAGAAGTTGGCAGGGAAGATAACACTGCCCAAATTCAATGGGTCAGCAAGGAGTTTAGCTAGGGAATGGATTCAAAAGCTTGACACATATTTTCATCTGAATCCCAAGTGGGGGACAGATGTGATCATATTTTCTACTCTGCACTTGGACTGAGATGCGCAGGATTAGTGCTACCATGAGTTGATCACATTGGGTAATGCTTTTATTACAAACTATATGGATTTCACGAGGATATTGGTTGAGATATTTGACTAGAAGGACCCTAAGCTACACTTATGGGAGTTGGATAACCTAAAGCAAACAGGTAGCGCTAAGACATATATGGTCGAGTTATTAAGACTAGTTGTGATGGTATTTGACCTTTTAGAGGTGAGGTTGATCATGTTGTTCATTGAGGGGTTAGTAGAGCCTCTATGTGGTTGGATGAGAGCATACAATCTTCTATCATTATAGGATGCCATTCATTGGACCAAGGGCATGCTTGATGTAGTTCTCAAGATTAGGACACCAATACCTTCTATGCCCACCTTTCCTCAGAAAGGTAAGGACATTAGACCTCCTCAAAAGGAGTGGACCATACGGGGATAGTTGGATGACGAGACCATGAGATAAATCCATAGGAGGAATATGTACTTTTCATGCCAAGAGTCATGGGAACCAAGGCATAGTTGTACTAAGGGAAATTCCCATTACATAGAGGTCTTCTCTAATAGAGATTTGGAGGAAAATATTGAGTTGGAGGTAGACAAGGGAGTAGATGATCCATAGGGTGTAAGAAGAGACCCACATTTTCCCACATTATGTGTCATAGCCTTGCTTCGTGGAGTTCCGAAGTATTTGACATCGTAGATTAGGGGAAGAGTGCAGGGACAACATGTGTCAGTGTTGGTGGATAGTAGCTACCCATAATTTTATTGATGCACAAATGGTGGAGAATAGAGGTATACATACAGATTCATTTTAGGGGTTTCCAGTGTTTGTGCCAAGAGATCATACAATGCAGTGTACTAGGTATGTTCCTAGGATGGCATTAACCATTGGGAACTATTCTATGAAAAACACTTCTTGGTGGTTAATGTGTTGGACACCAACATGGTGATGTGTGTCTAATGGATATACTCCTTGGGATGTGTTACCATTGATTGGAAGAAGTTGGAGATGGAGTTCGTGGGGCCAAATGGGAATCTAGTGGTGTTGAGAGGCATGCATTCATACTTTCCACATATAGTATTATCTCATAGGATGGAGGATGATTTGAGATAGGGAGATATAGCATGGGTAGTGGAGTTGCGGATTTCAGAGGCAGAGACACAGGCACAACAATCACACCCAAATATCTTAGCACTATTAGAGAAGCATCAAGCAGTGTTTGGGGACATTACTCTACGTCGTCCACTAGATAGCGGCTTTAAGCATACTATAGAGCTATAAGAGGGTGTACATGCAGTCATTACCACTCCCTATAGACATCCCAAGACATAACGATATGAGATTGAGTGGACTATATAAGATTTGTTGGCTTTGGGTCATATAAGGTTGAGTTTCAACCCCTTCACTTCTTTAGTGGTGTTGGTGAAGAAGAAGTATGAGACCCTTTACATGTGCATTAATTACAAGGCCCTAAACAAGAGGATGTTGAAGAATAGATACCAAATCCCACACATTGATGATTTGATGAATGAACTTATAGGATCTA
Organism: Pinus taeda; assembly: GCA_000404065.3. NCBI lineage: Eukaryota > Viridiplantae > Streptophyta > Pinopsida > Pinales > Pinaceae > Pinus > Pinus taeda. The sequence continues at coordinate 92,855 of APFE031546018.1, read as the reverse complement.
AATACTTCTCTAAGATAGATCTATGCTCTACATATCATCAGATTCGGGTGAGGGAGAAGGACATCCTGAAGAGTGCATTCAGATGCCACTGTGAACACTTCGAGTTCTTGTTTATGCCCTTTGGTCTAACCAACACTCCAACTACCTTCCAGTCTTTCATGAACCATGTGTTCTACAAGCAGTTGTGCAGATGCGTTCTCGTAATATTTGATGACATTTTGATATACAAATAGATGTGGGAGGAGCATCTTCAGCATTTGGATGAGGTCTTATGCACTCTTGATGAGTAGAAACTATATGCAAAGATGTCGACGTGTGAGTTTATATTAAAAAAGATGTTATATCTTGGCCATGTCAATACGGAGGACAGAGTGTGTGTTCACCAGGACAGGGTTATTCTAGATTTGCCTACACCCAAGAAATTGACTTAGTTACGGGGGTTCTTGGGAATATGCACTACTATTGGAGATTTGTGAAGGGGTTTTATCAGCTAGTAGCACGCCTCACAAATTTGACAAAGAAGGGGGATTTTGAGTGGACTAGTGTATCATAAGAGGCTTTTGAGTGACTCAAGAGCATGATGAGCAACTACCCAATGTTATCTTTTCCTGATTTTACGCAGCCCTTTGTTTTGGAGTGCGATGCACCGAGGGAGGGAATTGGGCAGCGTTGATGTAGGGAGGGAACCCTATATCTTATGAGAAACAAAAGCTTCAGGATTATGAGTGGTTGTATTATATATGACAAGGATATTTTGGCAATCATGCATGTCATGGCCAAATTCCAGAAGTACTTAGTGGGGAATAACTTCCAGGTGAATATTGATCACAACGGTCTTCGATTTTTCCTTGATCAAAAGGATCTCAATGAGAGACAACAAAAGTGGGTTAGTAAGGTCTAGGCCTACAATTTTGAGATCAAGTATGTCAAGGGGAAGCACAATGTAGTGGCCAATGCACTATCTGGGAGACCTGCAACACTCTGACTCATGGACATCACCTAGGATTGGAGGGCACAGTTGCTAGTGGCATACTCCAATAATCAATAGGCATGACAGACCTTGGATGGTACTTTCAGGGATGATAGATACACGGTGATGGATGAGGTCATCTATTATAAGGGAGGGATATACTTAGTGTCAGGTTCACATTTGAGGGAGAAAATCATGCATGCATCCCATGATTCACCTATGGCAAGCCATCAAGGGTTCGTCAAGACATATAGGACCATTAGGGAGCATTTTTCTTGGAGGGGGCTTAAAAAGGATGTCTTGAGGCATGCACAAGAGTGTAGTACTTATCATAGGAGCAAAGGTGAACAAACACATTTAATTGACTTGCTTCGGCCACTCCCCATTCGTGAAAGGAAGTGGGAGAGCATTGCCCTCGTATTGCACCAAGAGTGTTGCAACTCCCAAGGGCTCTTCAACTCTATTTATCAACCTAGGGTTTGTACAAACTTCAAGGTGACAGTGCTATATACACATAGATGGGATTCTACTCATGCCACCCTCAACTAGGAAATTTGATCATAGTGCTCCAAGACCATTCTTTCTACTGAATTGGAACTACATTCTCTTGCAATCAACCATCTAGCTACCAAATATACTTAAAGACAAGAAACTAACCTATCAAATCATAAATCAATATTTCATGCATCATCTATATAGATCACACTTGCATATAAATCAATGTTCTATATGTGCAAAATTTGTGATAAAGAGACTAATGCTATTCTATTTGGCAGTGTAGTAAAAGGATTGTTGGAATGGCCTAGGTGTTTCACTTGGTCATGGAGTCACAGGTTGGGGTAAACCTACTTCTAAACTAAGTCAAAATTGCACCACAGGTCAAAACAAATGGTGGAATAGGCTGCTACATGTATGCTATAGGAGGCTACTACATGTGCCCTATATTGCTACAAGAAGGCATGTAATGCTACAAGAATGTTGTCGAGAAGGTTTGGGAGGTAGGAATGATGAGCTCAAGGGATGATAAGGTGAATGGAGGTTGGGGTAGATGGAGGAAAGGTTTCCAACACCCCTAGCCAAGCTAAGAACCTTAGTAAGGCATGTTTTTCACTAGGAAAGTTGCTCACAATGACCTAAGAGAATAATCTCAAGAACTACATTTGGAATTCATCAAAGAGGGTGAATAAGTCCAATATGGAAATGGTGAAATGCCCCTTTCTTTCATATCCAAACATTCCTACAACATCACATCCACATATTCTTTTATTATTGACAAAATGAAACAACTAATAGTGGAAACGATGAGTTGAATATAGATGTCATCTAATCTATACCAAAAACTCCAATCTAGTCAATAAATCAACTCTTAAGCTACAATAATCACATGCAAACAACATGACTAACATATATCTTCTTCCAATAAATCATAAACATAGTATTTTTGGACTATGATTGTAGATCCTTCCATTCAATTTCCCATGGAAAGATGAGGTAGAGGTTGCAATCACAAGATTTTGAAGGGTTATGTTCTAATGAAATTCATAAAAATAATAAGCACTTTAATCTAAAAAGAAATACCAATACATAACAGGGACCTAAGCCACTGGGGTTGGGCCCAAACCCAAAAGCCTCATCCCTCTGGTACTAACTCAGTGATTAACCAATAAGAAACTTCTCATTATCATTGCTTCAATGTCAAATGCATCACATAACTAGTAAAAAATAACAGTATCAAGTGCTTAAGCTCAATAGCTTCCTAGATGAAAAGAAATTTTGAATCCTAATGAGCTCTTTTGCATGTTTATTTATACAAGAGGGTATCTACTAACAACTCCTTATAAAATAGGAATGCTTGTCTCCCAGAACTCGAGAAGGGTATCTTGATTTTCTTTAATTGCACTTGCTTGGCTACCAATGATCTCGTCTTTCTTAGCTACTAATCACCTTGACTTGACGAGAGAGAGTGTGGTGATTTTAAATGATTGAGGGAGTTAAGGAGGTGGAAAACCTCCTAAAATCTCTCCATTCTTTCTACTTTGAGTTCTTGCAATGAAATCATTTCAAAAATGCTCCATTTCATGCATTTAAACCATATTAGGCCACATGATCTAGAAAAACATATGATACCCCTCTCACTAAGCATAATATAACCAAAATTGTAAATAAATGTGAGAAAGAGATAGTTATAAAGATGGAGGATGGCATTATAACCCTTATGATGTACCTATTGATGTGATTCATCATTACCCCCTACTGAAATTGTTTCTCATCCTCTGAGCAACTCAATCATCTATGTCAATGTCTTTCATAGCCTCCTTGACATCCCAAGGTTCCTTAGATGGTGTGCCTTCTTGGGGATAGAAGCTTGCATTCTTTTTTATCTTTGTCCCCTCCTTCTTCTCCTCTACTTCATTTCTTCCTTCCTATAGACCTAGAAACAAGGGTGGACTAAGCTTGAGTCTAATCCCATTGAATTTTAGTCTTTGCATGATTCTTTTGTATAGGAGTGTCCTCTCCAATGCATTCCTCATCCTTTCAGGAGAGTGACATTCTCTGATTTGGAGACTGTGGGGTAAGGCATTCCATATCCTCTGGAAAGCTTGCTGGCTTTCTGTCCCCAACAACCTGAGTGTGTCTTTAAAATGTGAGATGGCTTGTTCCTGGGTGGAAATTATTTTGGTGCTAGGTCAGCATCTTTTGATATGATGTTAATATAGCTAATCATATCCATTGGGCTAATTATCTCAGCCCTGATATATAATGGTTCCTTTTCTTACTTTGCCATGACTCTTTGTACTTCCTTATCTCTTGCCTCCTCATGAGTCATCTAGGATGTTAAGGACATCAGTTGTGTATACCCTAATTTTGCATCGAGATCCAAAATATTCATATCAATCAAGGTGATGTTATGAATGTGAAACTCAGCCAATTTTTTTATGTCCTCCATGCTATCTTGGTTGCAAAATTAAATGAATTGTTTGTAATCTTGAAATGGCATAGACCCATGTTGTGCCAAGGTTTTGATTTGGAATTGCAGCCACTTCTCTTTGAGAAAGAGTTCATAAGACTTGGATCAGTTTTTGCATTGTAATGCCTCCATGGAGAGTCTTTCCGTTATGCCCATTTGAGTTTCCTTCTCCTGCATCTTCTCCCTCAACCACCTATTTTATGCCTGTCGTTTCTCCTTCGTTGTGGACTCCCTTTGTCTTAGCTCACTTAATTCCTTGCCCATTTCAAGGAACTTTTTTTCCATGAGACTCACACCTTCCACCTTTTTAGACTTAGAAATTTTCATCCATCTGTGGATTCTGCCTCTTTTTTCTTCTAGCTCAAAGAAAAGTAGGACTGCAAATTTTTGGGGAATAATTCTCCATCCTTCTATGAATTTATAATAGGATCTTAGGCTAGATGTTGTACTAAGCTCTTGGAGCTCTGGGAATTCCCTCTCAATTTTTTTTGTGGAAGCTTCTACCTCTTGTAGTTGTTGTGTCACATTTTGTCCCTCTTGTTGCTCATTTTGCCCCTCCTGTAGCATCCTCTGCTCCTCCTATAGCACACTCTACTTTTCCTATAGCATATTATGCCCATCCTATAGATTCCCCTTTTCTTCTTGTTGGAGAGTGGTAGGTGTCTTGGGTTGTTTGAAGGAGGTTGATATGGTGGTGGTCCTCCTTACATATGTTATAGGGGTCTTTGTTATGAGTTTTGGAGAGGTGACGTCTTCGATTTTTCTTTTAGTAGGCCCCACCTCCTCTTTCTTGCTTGGGGTCTCTTAAATTGTGATAGGGGCCTTTGTGCCCTCCCTTGCTTGATCCTGGTGCTTTTCCTTACCTATTTTTGAAATGAGAAATTATGCAAAAGAATTTGAGCCTCGATACATAATATGGCATTTTTGGCTTAGGGTTGGAGTGATGAGGTGACCTGGCAGTCACACAAGGATTCCTCTTTTGGACCGTTTTCCCCACTTGGAGTAATTATTCCCCCTTTCCTCGTAATCACCACCCACTATCTATGATCCCAACTCGACTCATGTGACCCCTCCATGTTGCATGAGTTCTTACCATCACTTTTAGTTTACTAGTTGAGGATGGCCACGTTAATTGGCCTCCTTCGGCTTATTAAAACATCTCCTTTCGACATTTACACATTTTCGTTATTTACACATAGGGAGGAGGTGAGAATTTTCAATACCTATGCCTACCTCATGATCGAATTGATGTAGGGATTTTCATGTTGGATTTGGACCACATTATTGGCATCAAGCAAGTTCACTTGTTGTTTTTCTTTCTTATGTATTTCTTCGTTGCTCCTCATGATATTTGACTGTTGTGTATGTTGTGTGTGTAGGTATCTTGTTGATGTCCAAGTTGCTACAGCTGGTGGAGAGTCCTACTGGGAATGATATGACTACTCTAGAGTGGCCTCATAATTTTTCATCACCGCCCTACTAATGAGAAAAACAAGATTATTCTGTGATGTGTGCACAAGTTGCTACAGGAGGAGGTTTTCTTCTTGTAGCAGTCTTCTCCTTCTGATTGGGGTCTTCAAGTTGCATGGGGGTGATGAGAGAGGATGTAAAAGGTCTTGAGGAAAATGCTAGGAATTTTAGGGAGTGGTGTATATTTTTATAAATGAAGAGGATGTCTTTTATGCATTTTTCCAACAAAATTAACTGGGGTAAGGCATAGTGGAGGAATTTTAGTGAATTTGTTTTTTATGAAATAGGATGGATGAATGATTAATGGATGGTAGACCATGGTGGGGGAACCTTATTAATCCTTTTCAAGGTAATTTCAAGCTATCATTTTCCTCAGATATCCCTCCTATAGATTTTTAGAACCCTCATGTACCACTACAGGACCTTCCTATAACATTTACAGGTCCTTCTTATAGCAATCCAAAGAGGGGGTAAAACTTGAATTTTGGGCTAATGGGATGGCGAGGGGGGGTGATCACATGAGTGTGGATGATGTATATGAAGTGGATGGATGGAGGAGTGAAGAAAATATTAAGAATGTTGACCCTCTAGCTATGGAATCTTCCACTGTCTTTAATCCTACGAAACGCCAAACAAAATTAGCATACATGGTGTAGATCAATTTCTTGTGTTTTTTTCCTTTTTTTTAATCTTTTTTTAGAAACAAAGGTTGCTTCGGAGGATTTTTAATCCTATAATCCTTCCCTAGGTGCCTCAAGAGAGGTTTTCACCTAGGGATCTTTATTATTTTTCGTCTTCTTCTTTTTTCTCTTGGGTTGCGTCAGAGAGGTTTTCAACCCAAGAGTTGGCCTCGAATGCCTCATAAAGGTTTTCATCCATGCCTTCTATTTTCTTTTTTCCTTTTCTCAAAAAAAAAGTACTTAGAAATGTTGTGGACTAGAAGCTATGACACTTCCAATCACATTGACTTCTATGTTGATTTTACTGATGAATGCTTCCTTAGACATAGGTTCTATGTATACCTTCAACCTGTAGCAATTGACAAGCAAGGGAATCCCTTCCTCATCAATGGTCTTTATTTGAACAGCTCCATTGTCATGACATTTCTCTATCAGGTATGGGCCTAACCATCTTCTCATCAATTTTCCTTTGAAATCCTTGAACATAGAATCATATAATAATGCTCAATCCCCTTGTTTAAAAACCGTGTCCTTGATATTCCTATCATGCCAGAATTTCCTTTGCAATTGCGTAACTTCAGTGTGTAGGAGGGTTTGCATTCCTAACTCATATAAACCATTCAATTGGATAAGCCTCTCTTGTTATGCTTTGGTTACATCTAATTCAAATTGGGCTACCATTCTCAAAGTATTATACTCAAACTCAATAGAAAGCATAACTTTCTTTCCATAAACCAGATCATATGGAGTGAACCTAGTATTTGTCTTCCAAGTGGTGTTATAGGCCCAAGTGGCCTCCACTAATCTATCTAACCAATCTCTCATGTTGTTTCTCACAACCATGGTGAGGATTCTCTCCAATGCCCTATTTGTAACCTCTACTTACCCATTTTCCTGAGGGTTATAGGCAATAGATGTTATGTGTTTGATATGATGTTGCCTTAGAATATTCTTGATTAGGTGTGATGTGAATTAAGCTCCTTGTTCGGTGACTATATCCCTAGAGTACCCAAATTTGTAGAAGATATTTTCCCTCAAGAACTCAGCCACTTTCTCCTTTGTTGTTTCCTTGACAGCCTTTGTCTCAGCCCACTTTGTCAAGTAACCAGTGCACGCAATGATGTAATTTTTCTTCTCTGATGGTGGATCAATTGGCCCAATGAAATTCATGCCCCACTAGTCAAACGGCTCCAAGTCCACCTAAGGTTGTAGATTCATTTCATCCATGGGTACGATTTTTTCCATCCTCTGGCACTAATCACATTTTCTAGTATACCCTTTTTCATCTTGGTGGAGAGTGGGCCAATAATAGCTAGCTTGTAGATCATTGAATTTTTTTTTCTTGGCAACAAAATTACCTCCACAAGGCCCATCATGGCAGTTCAAGAGGATTTCAAAGACTTCCTCTTCCCTAACACGTCACCTTAATATCTGATATGGTCCCAGCTTGAAGAGATTGCCCCCAATCCAAGTAAAAGTGGAGATTTTCCTTACAATTTTGCTCTTCTCCCTAAATGACATATTTGGGAGGATTTTTGTAGCAACTAGGTAGTTGGTTATGTCAGTAAACCATGGAGAGAGAACTGAGATAGAAAATGGTTGCTCATCTAGAAGTTGATCATTGACCATCCCTTCATCACTTGCAGGCAAAGCAAGTCTAGACAAAAAATATGCAACTACATTTTCTTTTCCTAGCTTGTCAATTATAATTAAATCAAATTGTTGTAACAATAGAAATCATCTAATGATTTTAGCATTCACATTAGGCTTATTCATCAAATATTTAATAGTTTCATGGTCGGTATGCACAATATTTAGGTATTTAGTGATGTAGTTTCTAAATTTATTTAAGGAGTGTACAACAGCTAAGAGTTCTTTCTCAATTACAGTGTAGTTCAATTCATCCTTAGAAAAAATTTTACTAATGAAATAAATGGTGTAGGGTAATTTACCATCTATTTGTCCCAAGGCTTCCCCCACATCTTTGTCAAATGCATCAGCATGGATATGGAAAGGAAGAGCCCAATTTGAGCCCCTAAGTATGGGTGTAGCGGTTAATTTATCTTTCAAAATCTCAAGGGCCTCTTGGGGACTATTTGTCCAACTGAGTTATGAGTCCTTGGCCAACAATCCAAACAATGGTGAAGACCTTGCATTCATTAAGAATTCACATTTATCAGGACTAAGTGAGAGGTTCATTTCAATGCATTTCCTCAGGAATTTTCCCAGGTTAGAGAGAGCCTCCAGGAAGTCACACCCGTAGGGAGTGAAATCATCCATGTGTATATTGTTGGAAATAATACTGAGAGCGGGAGTGAATCAGTATTATCTAATTCTTTTAATAAATCTTCCTTATTTGTTCTTTGAATTAGTTTTGCATGTCAGTACCATAAAATAATGAGCATGAACAAAGAAAACAGATAGTCACACTAAAGAACACAAGATGTAAGGTGGAAACCCAATGTGGGTGAAAACCACTTGCTGCAATATGTCTCTATCTTCTTTCAAATTAGAAACTCCTTTTACAATGGTTTTGTACTGGTGCAGTCCTTTACAGTACGCAGGTTGCAACCTGCAGAGAGCTACAACTCTCTCTCGTTTTCCAGTTTCTCCTGGAAGGGAGCTACAACCCCCTACTTCTTTTCTTACAAGGACCACTTTTCATAAATTTTCAAACTGGATCCATAAGCATCAAATGATCATCAAGTATAAGAGAATCACCCAGTCAACTGTAGTAACCATATCAACAATAATAGGACCAAACCCAGAACACAACAATGATAAACAAAGATTTTAAGAGAAGTAAGCACCATGCTCAACTGCTCGCCTGATTACATAAGCACCCTGCTCAACTGCTTGCCTGCTTACAGTACTCAACCTTCTCAACTGCTTGCCTGCTTATAGTACGCACCCTGCTCAACTGCTCGCCTGCTTACGTACGCATCCTGCTCAACTGCTAGCCTGCGTACCTCGCTCTGAGTCCATTGAACTGCCTGCGGT
>APFE031546018.1:2517-76344 GCA_000404065.3 Pinus taeda | reverse complement strand
ACAAGGACCACTTTTCATAAATTTTCAAACTGGATCCATAAGCATCAAATGATCATCAAGTATAAGAGAATCACCCAGTCAACTGTAGTAACCAGATCAACAATAATAGGACCAAACCCAGAACACAAAAATGATAAACAAAGATTTTAAGAGAAGTAAGCACCCTGCTCAACTGCTCGCCTGATTACGTAAGCACCCTGCTCAACTGCTTGCCTGCTTACAGTACTCACCCTGCTCAACTGCTTGCCTGCTTACAGTACACACCCTGCTCAACTGCTCGCCTGCTTACGTACGCATCCTGCTCAACTGCTAGCCTGCGTACCTCACTCTGAGTCCATTGAACTTCCTGCGGTCCTCCGCACCTGAAACCCTTCTGTGCCTACGTACAGGCGCACCTGCAACCCTTCTGTACCGGCGCACCTGAGACCCTTCTGAGCCTGCATACGGGCGCACCTGCAACCCTTCTGTACCTGCGTACCGGCGCACCTGAAACCCTTATGTGCCTGCGTATGGGCACACTTTTCTCTCACTGTACCTACGTACCTTCGGGCATAGATGATTTCAAGACTTCAGAAAGAACCCAGACAGTCAGATCTACAAATATGAACATGTGCCGAAGAGATCTTAGTCCATCAGTAGATTCGCCTTATTTAGATCTAGAGCAGATCTTGCCCTCATAAGATATTCAACCAAAAACATGCTTAAGCCAAATGATCTCCTTTGCTTTATATAGTAAAGCTCTTCCTTAAATCATGGATTCATACCACGGGCCGACACCATAATAACACAAAACCGTCGGCTAAAAACCAAGTGTAAAACATAAGAAACTCCACGTGTGCTTTTCTTTGCCTTGAAATGTGTGCACTGGGGGTACGCACCTCCTAAACGGGATAACTACGGGTATGTACGCACTTTATGTAACACCGACCTGCGTGTACGCACCTTATGTAAGGTGTACCTGCGTACCCCTTATTTTCTTCAATATTTGATAGCTGATCATCAATCTCTGCTGCTGACTTGAAGTAGTGTGATCTATCACCTGAATAGGTTGCCATCAAGGACAACACTTTAGCCATAATGCCAACATATATCCATAGAGTCATGGAAAAGGTTAGCAAAGATTCTCAGAACTGCCCTTTGAAAAGTGGCAGGGGCATTGCATAGACCAAAAGGGAGGATCGTATAAGAAAAGGAACCCCAAGGACATGTGAATGTTTATCTTGATCCTCAAGGTTGATCTGGATCTTATTATAACCACTGAATCCATCCAAGAAAAAGAATAGCTTCTTCCCTACAAGACCGTCTAAAACTTGATTAATGAAAGGAAAAGGGAAATGGTCTTTCTTGGTAGCTTTTTTCAGTTCTCTGTAATCCACACATATCCTCTACTTCCCATTCTTATTTGGGACCAAAACTAGAGGGGACACCCACTCACTATTTGGGATGGGGTATATGTACCCTGCATCCAAAAAATTTTGCAATTCTTCCTTTACTATGTCCTTGAGGGATGGGTTCATTCTCCTATGAGGTTGGTGCATAGGTTTTCATCCCTCTTTGATGTAGATGTGATGGGTACAAACTGAGGGATGCACCCCATTCATTTATTTATAGTTCCAAGAAAAGGAATCTAAGTGTTCTCTCAGCATCTTGCACAACTTCTCTTCTTTGTTGGATGAGAGAGAGGGCTTAATATTCAAGGTTCTAGATGGACTGAATTCTACAACTTTAACATGGGTAGGGCTTGGGTAAAATAAGCATAATTCAGTCCAAGAACTAATCTTAGACTCTTTCACAAGCTCGTCAAGAGGCATGGTATTGGGGGCTTGGTTTTGGAGGATCTAGTCAATGAGGTCATCATCATCAAGTTTCCCCCTCCTATAATAGCATCTAGGGTACAAATTGGATGGGATGTTGTATGACACACTTCATCTTCCTCCTCTTGTTCTAGCCACGAGGGTAAGTCATGCTCAATTGATGGTTGAGTAGGAGGGTACAATACCAATTGTTCAGACAAATGCCCATTCTCAATGGTCATGTTCTTGACCCTGCAACTAATGTAAGCATCAACAGTGGCTAACCATGGCCTTCCCAATATGCGAGGATAACTATTGAATTTGGTTTTGGGCTAGAGAACCAAGAAGTCAGTAGGATACTCCCAATAGTCAATGGAGACCATTACATCCTCAACAACTCCCTAAGGAGCCACTATGGATCTATCTGCAAGTTGTAGTACTATAGTGGTATTTCTTCAGGCTCCTTGGAGGTTTAGTTCTAACATGGTTTATTTAGTCATCACATTGATGGTAGCCCCAAGATCAATTAGGGTATGAGGGACAATGATGCCATCAATGTGCACATTTACTACTGACTTCCAAGGTCTAAATATTTTCAACAAATCACTCTCCCCAACATCAAATCAGATAATTAACCAATAACATTGATGGTGGGGGTGTCTATTTTCCTCCTCCCAGGGTGTTTGAAACATTTCTCCTTAATAATCTTATTATAAATGGGAACATCCTTAATAGCTTGGAGGAGGGGTATTTTAACACACATATTCTTCAATTCTCCCAGAAGTTCAGTCTCTTCTAGGGTGCGTAGGTTAGGATGGATCAATCTCTTGGGAAAAGGAGGTGGATTCACTTGAGGAGTACTCTCTTCATTTTCCTCTACAATTTCTTCAGATGGAGATAGAGGTTGGTTATCTGGAAGCACTCTTCCTGACCTAAGGTTGATTTCTTGAATCTCCACAGCATAGGTAGGCTAAGATGTCTCTCCATTGTAGATGTTGGTTGCTATGGGCTTGACCCAGGTTTGGAAGAGTTAGTTAGCCAAACGAATCCCACAGCTACCGGCCCTTTCAGCAACAGCCCGTAGAGCGTGGACTGAGGTCTCACTCGAGATAGTAGGGGAGAGTGTTGGAACCAGGTTTTCGCACCCTAGGGATGTCTTGGTGTGGTCTAGGAGGTTCGCGCATTGGTTTAAAGCTCCACATTTTTCGGTACTAGCACCGATCCAGTTTGATTATATTTTTCTTATTACTGTGTTGTTCTACTCTTATGATTCATAGATATTCAACAGGGTCTTTAAGCAAACATTTAACCAACATAATTGATTCATGCACAAAATGAACCCAGATTTGCATATACTTATCACATTTACATTATCCATATATAGAAAGGTAAACCATAAAGATAGATGAGCAATAACACAAGATTTACAGAAGCCAACTTATCTTTATTATTATTCTCCACCAATACATCTAGATCTACCCTGTGCACTCAATTGTAGGGGTCCGCGCACATAGCTGCGGACTTTCCAAGCCTCTGCGCACACATCTGTAGAGCCTCTTCCTACTACCCAACCCTCGACTCAGACTTACAGACGCTTTCAAACTATCTCTTTCAAGAACCCATTACATTTCATATTACTGATTTTCTATCTAAAATTCTTCTCCCTCTACCCATAGAGCCTCGCTCTATTTATACCCTTTCTTGGCCCGCGATCCCTGCACGGGCCAACTCTATTTATTTTTCTTTACATTATTTTCAGGTGGACTACCCTTTGGCTTAACCTATTATAATTCGTGCTCCGTGCTTTTAGCGGAGTCTTTTCCCTAACTTTTACCCAAAATGTCTAGCTTTGTGCCCTCTAACCATTGCGCGAGGCTTTCGCTACCCAACAATCCCCAACACAAACATTGTGACTCATCCCCAGTCACTTGGCTGGGGCGGTGATCTTCTCACAGAGGTCGGTCAATACCTTTTGCATGACTTGTTTTTCCTCAACAAACTCTATGGCAATCCGTTTTACCTGTTCCACCTGAGTTACTGATGCGTCCGTGTCAGATGGATTTGCCTGCTCGAAATCTCATACAACCTACATATGTGCTAACTTGCCTTCAATCGTGGTAGAGACAGCAAACGCTTCATCGAGCCAAGGCTGAATGCATACTTTAAGCTCTGCCTCTTGTTGTTGTGCAATGTTCATTTGGGCTTTGAGAGCCTGGGCCTCCCACATCTTGGCCAGCCGTTGTGTGAGAACGACCGTTTGTGCAACTTCACAAGTGGAATAATAGGCCTAATGTAGAGCACATGCCTTAGCTTCTACACGTTGTATGGTGGGGTCATCCTAGAGGGATGTAAGTCTACCAATAGACTAATCAAAGAGTCCTGAATACTCATGGATAACGCACCTTATTACTTCCATCCCTGCTTGAATTTCCACACAGCATTGTTCACGATCCACCAATGGTTGTTGCACCTGGAATATAATCTCTGCTAGTTGTCGAGTAAGCTCCCCTTGGGCTTTTGCAGCCACTTCTTGGGATGTGCAAAGTCCTAGAGCCATGTGTTGAATCTCGGTAATGGTTGGAAGGTCCACGGGGATAGCTAACACCAAAACCATGCTACAGGCTTTTGTTACGGCTTATTCGACGTTCCAATAACGTTCGACCAAGGCAGTGTGCTAAAGATTTACCTGCTCTAACTCATCTTTTTGCTTCATTAAAGTGTGAAGGGCATGACTTTCCCTCGCTCGAAGTTCATTAGTGAGTCTGTCCTGCAGTTGGTAGAGTAACCCACCGTGTAGTGCAACCAGATTTAACTCCCAACTACGGTCATCACTGGTGCCTTTAAATAGGATAGCATTGGTTGTCAATGGTACAGTGTTTGGTGTGGGCACGCGCACCATCTGCTCAGTTGTGGTTGTATTGTCAACAAGGTGGACTCTGCTCAAAGACCTTGTCTGTATTGCTTCCAATTGTATCCTAATCTCCCCTAACACAATTGTTTGTTCTGCAAAGAGAGCAGGCAAGTCATTGGTAGTGGTAGGACTCGTTGTGAATTCTTTCTCCAAAGCCTTTGCTATTTTAGAATTTTTCCAGGAAGTTGGTAAGTCCTCTGTACGTGATCACTTAACCTAGGTCGCGTGGTCCTGCATCTCTGTTTCCCGGTCTTACTCCAATACCTGCTCGGCCGTGATCTCTTCTGCTGGCGGGTTCTTAGATGCCTCTTGCTACGAGGCCAACTGTTGTTCCTTTCATTCTTTTTCTGCCAGGTGCATGAGCCGCTGTTGTCGGTCCTTCTTTTGTTATTATGCAATGAGTTGGTCAAGGACGGCCTTATCTGGGGTGTGCCATTCGAGTGGCCATGTTTCCAAAACTGTGTAGATCGCCTCATCTGTTGCCATGAATGGGAGTGTGACCCAGAATTGTTCCAAATCCTTCCGCGCTCAGATGTACAAGTGATGCATGTCGGTTTTAAACTCAGTGGTTCTCTGGAAATTATTATAGATCGTGGGAGACATTTTCAGTCATCGAGCAATCTTTTTCCTTATCTTTCCTTCCATAGAAGTCCAAAATGCTTAAATTTCAAAAACCCTTGTCACATCCCTTGTACCACATAGCGCCACATACCGCACTACCTCAGGGAGGTCATCTGTGATGCTGGGAAACTGGTTGTCCTATTGTAGTTCACATGTAACCAAGAGAATTGACAAAAGAAACCATGCATAGTGAATGTCTTACCTTTGTCATGTGCTTCTTGACAGTTGGTCAGGAACTCATTGCACAAGAACTGCACCCAATTGAACTGAACCCCCTCGACACATTGTCTAGCCAGCACAATGATAGAAGCGGGTACTTCATCTGTGCAACATTTCCTCATGAGTTTACAGGCGAGGAGCTAGGTAGCCACTTAAACAGCTCAGTCGTTGATGTTGGCTATGACATATCCGCGCTTATCTTTCTCCAGCTGATATCGTGTTTTTGTTGTTTCGGCAAGTCCTACCTCACTGATGGTTCCTGCGGTGTCAGCGAGATCATTTCCTTTCAGTGGTAGGTGCGTTATTTGGTGAATTATTTCAACTGTGATTGGGATTGGCTCTTCCAACCACATGAATCCATCATGTACCAAATAGAGGAGTTGCCGAATTACAAATGTGGTAATCGTCACATGGTGGTAGTGAGGTAACCATCTGAGGTTGAGGATGCCTGCCTTCTCCACGCTTAGGAGCCATACCTGTGGCAATAACATGTCTTCTGCTAGTTTAGGGAACTTATTGCAGTCGGCCAGATCCCAATCTTCAAACTTAAGACTCGGGACGCGCCTCAACGACAAACCTTCAAACCTTATATCATCAGGAAGAAGCGGGGCCTGAAGCTCAGCCTTTGATACATCCAAGTCCTTGGGTACCATGGTTGACCCTTGCCATGGAGAAAGATATGGAGGTAACGATGGGGGTTGGAATGCATATACCTCTTCCTCGGCCTGTGTGTCTATCTAGTTAAGAAATTCTTGGAGAGCATCATCATCCTCATTGGTTTCAATGGAAATGGCTTTGCCCATGTCGACTGTGGATTGCTTGGTGAACTATGGTGAGGCTCGAACTGTTCCCATATTTTGCTTAGTCTTTTTCTTTCCTGGTGTTCATGGGGATTTTGAAACCCCCGGCACCTAACCCCTACCCTCCGGCTCCTCCATATTCAGCTGTATTTCTTCCGCAGATCGTGCTCATGTTCTGGCCATGGGATTCATGGGTCATCTGGGAGCCGACTGCTTGTGACTTTTCCCTGATGTATAGTGCCAATACGTTTGTTTCATGCCCCAATCATAAAATAAATTCGAGATTTTGAATGACTTGCTTCCCTCCTTTTCTAGCGTAGGGATATCGTCTCAATGGCAGATCTTAGTGGATCTAATTCAGAATCTTTGCCTTAAACATCTGTCGCCCGCTCCTTTCTGCCATACCATAACGTCCTAGTCATGAATAGTGGTGCTAATGGTCATCTTTTGACTGGTCCATGTGGTAGCGCAGTTCCGTGGATGCGGCTATGACCGGGAGGGAGGTGTTTCACTAGATTGGCTTCATGCAAACTTGTTTATAGTCCCACGCCTTATTTCAACTACTCAGGGTGATGAGACTGTAGCGTCAACCACTAGTCAGGTGTTCACACCGCGGGTGCATTTTCGTAACATCCCTGCCAACCCGGGCTGCGAGCACCATTCGGTCGCACAGGGAGCCATTTTTTGCTGCCGAGGATGTGTGCAAAGCCCTGATAGTAGGGTCACAGCTTGGTTGTTCTTAGCAATATGCCTAAGCGGTCTAACTCGCCTTGTGTGAGTGTTGCAGTGTCGCATTCTGTTGAATCCATTTCCGCATATCATTCTTTGGGCTCTCTACCATTCCTAGAGTGTGTTGTCAATGTGAGGCCTACATTTACCTGGCTTCTGCTGAGCTCTTTTCCATCGCTTACTCCAAACCCATCGAGTCCGAGGTATTCACAACTTCCAAGAAGTTTGTGACATTGGATGACAGCAATGTGTGCTTCCCCTTAAGTCCCTGCGATCATTGTCGTTGGCTACTAGTGACCAAAGTTGCTTCAGACTGCTTCCCTTAGTTTTTCTAACCACTTGTGTCAATGCCTGTCCGCAACCCCCACGCTTTTTCCTTTGCTTGGTTATGACTGTCCCTTTTGCTAACCCCAAGGTTGTTCGGGATGCTATCGTAGATATTATCGGTGCACCTGGTTTTAATTTCACTGAGGCGACCGATTCTTCGGCTTTGATCGCGAACGACTCTACAGCTCCTGCCACGACCATCCTGTTGCAATTTAATGTGGTTACTTCATGCAGGCGGTTTCGCCATCATTCAAATTCTTCATCCGAATCTGATGTGCACGAGCTATCGCGATCCCATGAGAGTCGACCATCCGTTGTTTGATTCACCCTATCCCATTCTCACACTGTGAGCTGATAGATATATTCTAGTTCCCCATCACTGTCTTTGTCGCACACAGGTTCAGTGTAATGTTTTCCTTTAGCTAGATCCAATGGAATTACTACCCGAAGAGAGTTCTTCTCAAAGATCATTTTTCATTTCTTAAGGTTGATGATTCCATTCATGTATTTTGCGCAATATATCCCCAGTAACACTAGATATGGGCTACTGTCATCCACAATTTCAATGACTTCAAAATATATTTGTGTGCAGGCATCATCGATGTCAGCGGTAACCCCTTACAACCTTCCCATAGGCAAAATCTTTTGCTGGTTGGCCATTCGTAACTGGATCGAGGACCATTGCAGCGTAGAACTACCCATGCATTCCCATGTTTGTTTTGGTAGGACATTTGCAATGGACCCCCGATCTAACACGACCTGGTCCATCTCATAGTTGTCAATCTAGACGATCAGTCGCATTTCCCGACCAGTCCGCAAGACATGTTTGCCCAATTTGCGGATCAAGTGCGGTTCATCTGCCCCAGCACATTTATTTATTAATTCTTGTAACCCTCTCACCACATTAGCATCCCTTAGAAGCTTCATATAGGTTTTTAAGAAGGTATTTATCAAAGACTTGTCCTGTTCCAGTTCCAGTTGCCCTTCACTACCTAAAGTCGATGCTTCCACAAAATTTTTCTTAGCTTCCAAAAAGGTTTCCTTTGCTTGCGCCAAATCGAATTCTGGTTGTTTTGTGGGAGCCTTACGAACCCACGTATCCTCTTTCAGCTTCTTCCCCTTATCTTCCCCTGTAGCTATGCCACTTCTGAGCATCATGTTTATGTTGGGGTCTTCAGTGCGTGGTTCAGCCTTCATCATTTGGACATTCTGGGTGGGGCTGGCCAAGAGCACTCCCTTTTCCTGTAATTGAGCGATTAGCATAGGTAAATCGACTGCATCGTGATCAAACTAGTAGCATGATGGAAAATAGGCTTTGGTTGGATTTGTACAATTCCGAGCGTAATGTCCTTGACCACCACAATTATAACAGATCAACTGTCTGTGGCTCCATCTAGGCCCCCATCTTCTACGCCCCCGTCCGTGTATCAGGAGTCCCCCGTGCGTGAATGGTGCAGCGAAGTCCTACCCGTATGTCTCTATCTACATCCTATATGTAGATGGTCGATCCATCAACATGCGGCAATCCCTTTTCTCGTGACCCATCGTTCTGCAGAAGTTGCAAAATAAGTGTTGAGGAGGTTGTCGTAAGCTCGGCAATAGGTGGTAGTTGTCTGTAGAATGCTTTCCTCTGACCTAAAAAATTGCGCACCATAGTCTAAGCAGAGCACTTGACCCTGCTTGTACCTCCACCTTTAACGGCATCGGGCCCCCTTCCGCTAGATGGTTCGAGAAAACCGAACAATGGTCTTTGTTGTGTGTTTGGCTCTTAATACTGCCTACCTCCGGTCATACCTCTAGTTGGGACACTCTTCCTTGCTTCAAGCTTTGCACTTCTAGACTCAAGTTTTGAAGTTGCACATGGATTTGCTGAACTGCCAACCCTGGATTTGGTATTGGGGTCGTGTGTAACCTTATTGTTGTTTCTAGCGCCTCGTCTTGGGTTGAGATCTTATGTTGTGACAAAGCCATCCTCAGATGGGGTGCTAATGATGCCACAAACCATGCACAATGTTTTCCATTTGTCAAAGTCATGTTAGCTTCACGAATAGTAATCTTCAACCTTTGGTCCAAATCCCATAGAGTTTCACTAGGCAACATTGCTATCTCCTTGAACCTAATGGCCGACTAGACTTCAGACTTTGGTTGGCCAAATTCTTTATTAAGTGTGTCCTGGATCACCACTATTCCCTCATTCAGGTGGTCGGTTGAGTATTTTATGTACCATGTTAGTGCACAGTTCTGTAGTGCACTAACCAGCGTGGCCTTTCTAATGTTTTCATCTATTATTCCTTGCGCGTCCCATACAGATTTTATCACAAAACTAGAACCGACTTGGCTCTTCATTCCCTACACCCCGAAATGTCGGTAACTTGACTGTGGTCGCCATCCCAGCTTTTAGTGGTGGAGAGGGTGGAGGTGGGGTTTGTGTGGAGGGAATCGACGTGGGTGAAGCAGGTGGCGGTGTAGACGGAGGTGGTATCAATGGGAAGCATTCCTTAATCAACCGAACTACACTTCCTGGCAAGAACCTGGTGAGGTCCTCCTCGTCTTCCCACAAGATAGAAATTAAAGTGTTGTTCTCTACTTCTCCTACTCTTCGATAACCATTTCCGCTCCGCGTTACCCCATACATCAATCTATGCGTAGGATCTATTTTTCACACAACAACGTCTTAATCCAAGTATTTAATGATTTGATGCACCTACCTCATGGTCCTTGGAGAAATTGCCTTTCTACTTCATTATAACTTATGGTTGTATCTATCGCAAATTTAGTGATAAATCCCCCTATGATCTGATCTACCCAGTGATCTACCGCACGTGCAAGTCTATCTTCAGTGGCTTCCAACCTGTGTACTAGTTCTGGAGTCCACATTATCGGCTGGTCTAGTCTACACTTCCCCACGCTATCAACTAACTTCACAATCCACTCATACAATTCTATTGGAAATGTTACAAAGAATATCTCATGTATATCCATGAATATATAGAGATCCAACCATTGTTCCTCCGATACTCGCAAGTTTCTGTTTTCCTGAACTGCGAACTTGTGAAGCTTCAACTCCCACCAATCTTCAAGCTCTTTCTTCGTAGGATTCCAGTATTCCCACATTGGACACCCCTTAGGCAAATCCTGGTCCTGTCAATGGAACCATTTGTTGGCTGTTATGGGCCTGACCCAGGTTTGGAAGAGTTATTTAGCCAAACAAATCTCGTAGCTACCGGCCCTTTTGGAAATAGCCCACGGAGCGCGGACTAAGCTCTCACCCGAGGTAGCAGGGGAGGGTGCCGGAACTAGGTTTCCGCACCGTAGGGATGTCTTGGTGTGGTCTGGGAGGTTCGCGCACTAGTTTATAGCTCCACGCTTTTTGGTACTCACAACAATCCAAAGTGATTATATTTTTCTTATTACTGTTTTGTTCTACTCTTATGATTCAGAACTATTCAACAAGGACTTTAAGCAAACATTTAACCAACATAATCGTCGCACACAAAATGAACCCAGATTCACATATGCTTATCACATTTAAATTAACCAGATATAGAAAGGTAAACCATAAAGACAGATGAGCAATAACACAGGATTTGTAGAAGCCAACTTATCTTTATTATTATTCTTCACTAATACATCCAAATCTACCCTACGCACTCAGCTCTAGGGGTCCGCGCACACAGCTGCAGACTTTCCAGGCCTCTGTGCACACAGCTGCAGAGCCTCTACCTACTACCTAACCCTCGACTCGAACTTACAGACACTTTCAAACTATATCTTTCAAGAACCCATTACATTTCATATTATTGATTTTCTATCCAAAATTCTTCTCCCTTTACCCATAGAGCCTCACTCTATTTATACCCTTTCCCGGCCTGCGATCCCTACGTGGGCCGACTCTATTTATCTTTCTTTACATTATTTTTGGGTGGACTACCCTTTGACTTGACCTATTATAATTCGCACTCCACACTTTCAGTCGAGTATTTTCCCTAACTTTTACCCAAAATGTCCAGCTTCACGCCCTCTAACCGTTGCACGGGGCTTTCGCTACCCAACATTTGACCTATTGTGCTTGCTTTTTTATTCTGGTTCAAATTGGGTTGAGTAGGCATCTAAGGTTGATTTGCTGGAGTAGGATGAGTGAGTTGTGGTTGAGGTGGAGATAGAGGCAATAAAGAAGGAGGTTACTTGAGTTGAGGCCTCCACCATTATGATGGGTTATTCCATTGAGGAGGTTGAGAAGCATATGTCTGAAATGGTTGATTGATAGGTTGGGAAGGATATTGAGGAGCATAAGGCCAGGAAGGAGGTGTGGACCTGAAAGATGAGTGGAAGAGTACCAGGGTGGCAATGCTAAATTCAAGCTGGGAGGGTAATAAGAATAAGATGCACCTTGCATGCCTTGCTGGTATGGTCAAGGTCCTTGAGGCCTCCTTTGATTTATAAAGCATATTTAATCAGCCCTACCTTCTGGCCCTTGGTATACAACTTTTAAACTAGGAAAAGAAGGACAATTATCTATGGCATGGTTTTCCTCACACACTGAGAAGGCCTTTATAACACTTAATGGGCATTCATTTCTAGGGTGCCTTTTAGTGCATTTAGGGCATCAAATAGCTAGGGCTCTCTCTGCTTCCTCTTAACTTATCTTGATCTACATGGCATCCATTTGCAAAGCAAAGGTATCATGTAGAATTTCACTTTTAAATTCCTCCAACATGTTCCCAATATCATTCTTGATGGATGTTGTGGAAGGAGAGGAACTGACCAAGCATTTACTAGCCCTACCCTTCTTCCTAGCAGCCCCAAAGTGATTTTTTAACATTTTTTTTATTTCATCATAGGATAACTGCGAGATGTCTCCCCCAAACAACATGTTGAGGGTTTCTAGCATGTCCTCCCTAATCCCTTGGAGAAGAACTAGCTTGAGTGATTCAAGATAAAGGGTGCATCTAGCCCTCCTATAGCTAAGTTGAAATATCTCCTCATAGTCCTCCAGGGATTCATCAAGTCCAATAGTCATTCTAAATATTTCTTCCTTAGTTTCTTTAGACCTACATTAGTCACTATACTTGTTATTAAAGGCTTGTTGTATTTGATCCCAAGTAGTGATGTTATCCCCAGACAGACCCATAAACCAACGCAAGGTTGCATCCTTAAGGGTAGATGGGAGCAACTTCAACTTCTAGTCATCAAAGGCATAGTCATAGGTCCTACATAAAATAGCAAATTCAAACATAAAAGTATAAAGATCCTTAGAGGTTAAGCCATGGAAGTGTGGAAGGGAAGTAGAGCTTATATTCTTCATTCTAGCCTCTCCATTAGTCTCTTTGATAAGGAAAACCTCATTGTTCCTGTTTTCAACCAATGGTTTGGGTTGGTGAAATGGGTTATTATTCTTCCCCAATAGGTTTTTTAAAGATCTTAGGTCTCTCCTAAAGGATCTTCTACCTCCCTTGTAGTCAAAGGGGGGAGATGGAAGTCACCGAAGAAGAGTGAAGGTTGATTGTTTGAGGATGTGGGGGTTTTTGGTAAGAATTTTCCTTGAGTATCTTTATTCCTACGAGGCATGAAAGAATTTTTTTCTACTTTTATGTGATTTTTTAAAATTGAATACAAAACAAAAAATAATGTTTAAGCATAAATAACATCTACCTAGACACCTCCCTAGAAATGGAGCCAAAAAGTGGTGAACCCTGGTATTGCACCAAGAGTGTTGCAACTCCCAAGGACTCCTCGACTCTATTTATCAACCCAAGGTTCATACAAACTTCGAGGTCACAGTTCTATATACACAGTAGATGGAATTCTACTCATGCCACCCTCAACTAGGACATTTAATCAATAGTAATCCAAGACCATTATTTCTACTAAATTAGAAGGAAACTAACTAATGAAGGTGAAATTCAAAAGCTATCTCTAATGACAAAAAGGAAAATTATTTTTAAGCCTTCTCTTGAAATCAACCATCTAGCTACCAAATCTACTTGCAGACAAGAAATTAAACTATCAAATCATAACTCAAGATTTCATGCATCATCTATATAGCTCACACTTTCATATAAATCAAAGTTTTTTTGTGCTAAATCTTTGATAAAGAGACTAATGTTATTCTATTTTGCAATGAAGGAAAAGGATGGTTGGAATTTCCTAGGTGTTTCCCTAGTTCATGAAGTTACAGTTAGGGTCAACTTACTTCGAAACTAAGTCAAAATTGCATCACACGTAAAAACAGATGGTGGAATAGGTTGTTACAGGTATGATATAGGAGGTTGCTACGGGTGCCCTGTATTGCTACAAGAAGGCTTGTAATGCTATAGGAATGATGCCAGGAAGGTTTAGGAGGTAGGAATGATGAGTTCAATGGATGGTAAGCTGAATGGAGGTTGGGATAGATTGATGAAAGGTGGCCAACACCCCTAGCCAAGCTTAGAACCTTATGAAGGCTTGTTTTGCACCAAGAGATATTCTCATGGTGACTTAGGGGAATGATCTCAAGAATAGAATTTGGGATTCATCAAAGAGGGTGAAGAATTCCAAGCTAGAGATAGTGAAAGGCCTCTTTCCTGCAGATCCAAATAGTCCTGCAACATCACATGCACATTCTCTTTATCATTGAAAAAATGAATCAACTAATAGTGGAAAAGGTGAGTTTGAATTTAGATATCATCTAATATATACCAAAAACTCTAATCTAGTCAATAAATCAACTCTTAAGCTACAGTAAGAACATGCAAACAAGATAACTAACAAGACCTTCTTCCAAGAAATCATAAACATAATATTTTTGGACTGTGCTTGTAGATCTTTCCATTCATGTTCCCATGATAAATATGAGATCGAGGTTGCAATCACAAGATTTTGAGGGGCCATGTTCCAATGAAATGTAGAAAACTAATAAGTACTCTAAGCTAAAAAGAAATACCAATAAATAAGAGGGACCTAAGCCACTGGGGTTGGGCCAAAACCCAAGAGCCTCATCCCTCTGGAACTAACTTAGTGATTAAAAAATAATAAATATATCATTAGCATTACATCAATGTCAAATATGTCACATATCTCGTGAAAAATAACACTATCAAATGTTTAAGCTCAATAGCTTCCTAGCTGAAAACAAAGTTCGAATCCTAATGAGATCTTTTGCATTTTTATTTATACAAGAGGGTATCTATTAACATATCCCTAGAAAATAGGAATGTTTGTCTCCCAAAACTCGAGAAGGGTGAACCTTGATCTTCTTTAATTACACTTGCTTGGCTTCCAATGACCTCGTCTTGCTTAGCTATCAATCATCTTGAGCTGATGAGAGAGAGAGAGTGGTGATTTTGGCTGATTGAGGGAGTTAAGGAGGTGGACAACCTCCTAGAATCTCTCCCTGATGTCTACTTCGAGCTCCTGCATTTAAATCATCTCAAAAATGCTCCATTTAAACCATATTAGGCCACAAGATATAGCAAAAAATATTTTACCCTTCTCACTAAGCATAATATAACAAAAATTGTAAATAAATGTGAGAAAGCCTGATAGTTCTAAAGCTGGATGATGGCATTATAACCCTTATGGTGTACCTATTGATGAGTCACATCAAGAATTTCTATGGAATTCATTACTGGGCTTCCAGAAGTACTAGAGAATGATTGCATTTGTGGCGGTGGATAGATTGACTAAATTTTCCCACTTCTTTGTTATTCTGACCAGATATTTAGATTCATAGGTGGTTGACCTATTTTTCTGGGAGGTGTTTGTATTTCATGGTCTACCTAAGATTGGAATTAGTGACAGAGATATAATATTTATGGGAGGTTGTTGGCATGATATTTTTCATTTAGTGGGGATAGAGCTTACACCTTGCACTAATTATCATCTGCAGACCAACGACCATAAACAAATAGTGAACAAGTTGTTGGAAGGCTACTTGCAAAATAGAAAAAATGTCCTTGGGTGAAGTGGGTTCACCTCTGGGAGTACTATTTCAACACCACCCACCATATGTCCATTGGTATGTCACTATTTTGTGCACTATATGTTTATTATGTTTTATCTTTTGTTGGCATGGTTTTTGGAGATAATCAAGCCCCAAGGGCCAAATATTGGATATAGGAGAGCTAGTGGATCATTAGAGCCCTCAAGTACAACCTACACACATCAAAAAACCAACATAAAATGTATGCAGACAGTCACTATGTTGAGAGGCATTTTGAGGTTGGGGACTTAGTCTTCTTATGCGTCTAACAATACAGGAAGTCTAAGCTCAAATAGCTTAGGGTTGTGAAGCTTAAGCCTTGCTTATATGGGCCATACAGGGTGACTAGGAGTGTTGGAGAGGTAGCATATGAGTTTGACATTCCACCTAGAAGCAAGGTGCATAATGTGTTCCATGTGTCTTTCCTGAAAAGGCCTTGGGAAAACAGGTTATAGCTACCATATAAATACCCCCGTTGGATGATGAGGAGCACTTGGTTTTGGTTCTAAAGGTTATTTTGGAAGTTAGAGAGAGGAAGATTAGAAACAGGGTCATCGGGGAGTTCCTAGTGCGATGGAAGGATTTACAAGAGGAGGATGCCACATGGGAAAGTGAACAGGTGTTACAACATCTGACATTACATTTTCTTAATGAAAAGCAAAATTTGGGTAGGGAGGACTGTGATATCCCCACTAAATAATTTTGCTAAGTAAATTCTTATTTTTTCAATTTTGGCATTAGGAAAATATTTTTGTGTGTACAACTTAGAAAAAGTGGGTTGAGAAAACCCCCACTTAATTTTTGGAGAAAAGGAGGCTATAAACATTAGAGAAAAAGAGATAATTATTTTTCTAGTGGAGTGTGGGTACCACAAAAAGGAAAAATTTTCCCCCCTTGAAAAATTCACACTAGAGGAAAGAGGGAAGTAAAAAGGAGGTTTAAACTAGTGGAATGGGGGATGCACTAAGGGAGAAGGAACTAGCATCTATAAATATCACAAGGGCACTCCATTTTTTCATCTTTTGTCTATCTATGTCATGATATCAAACTCTCCCTTGGAGGTAGTTGAGCGAAAAAGGAGAAATGTTGGTTAGCACAAGGGTTTCAAGCGAAACTCTCCTTCATTTAAGAGAACTTCAAGTGTCTCCCTAGTGAGGAAGTTGGAAAGTATACTTCAAGGCCTCCATAGATTATATTGCAGTGATATGCACCCAGTTCTACGTGTGGCTAGGGTGCAAAATGAAAAAATTTACTTCCCATTTGGAGCAGCTACAAGTGGTTTCTGATTCTGGGCTTTTGCAGAGGCATTCTTCCTATTTGAGACAGGATTTTTTAGGCATTTTGTAGGGCTGAGATTGAGGCTATGTTGGGGCCAAATTTCTTTAATTTCTACAATGTGTAGAGTTCACTGGAAGGGGATTGCACATGATCAAGGAGCAACTTTGTAAGATATTTGGACTGAGGAGAAAGCCAAATTTCAGAGGAGAATTTCAGTGAAATTTGGGTGGCTATCCAGTAGTGATTTGAAGCATATTTGAGTAGAGAAATTTGAGCAGTGTGCAGAACTAGCCAAACTAGGCAACTCTAACTTTTTGGGGCTATCTAGTGTTGGTGTTAAGATATGAATTATAGATCCATTCCTTATCACATTTAATTTTCAATCCGGGTTTCATTAATTATTTCAAGGTATCGTGCAAAGTCTATGCAGGCCATTCCTTATCACATTTAATACCCAGTATTGAGCATTCACAAAATACAAGGCCCAACAAGTTCTTAAATTGAATAATAGCAAAGTAAAGAACAGTAACAACAACCTAGAATAACAGCAAAGTAAAGAACAATAACAACAACCTAGAGTAACAACAATTTGATATTATAGCAGGATTAGAAAATAATAAAGAAGGAACAACAAAACATTAATAGCATAATCAAATGCATACCTATTCACACGACTAACTCTAATAGCACCTGATCAGGAGAGTGGGCCAAACTCTTTGATCAAGGCTATGGAAAAGTGTAGAGATCACACGAGACTACAAAATAATAGAATTTTCATTAATCAAAAAGGAATTACAATCGAATTTTGTTGTTATGTGTTTCCCGTAAAAAAAGTCCCTCATTCTGATACTCTGAACCTTACTTATATAATTCATCGTTTCATGAATAGGATTTAACAAACTCGGAAATGGAGGCAATCATGCCTGCCCATAAATATACAATAATTGTTTAGGTAGAAACCGAATGTAAAAATAGCATTCAAGGTCGATCATCAGCTTCTCAGCAGTTGAGCAGTTTTAGTAATCCTTTCCTTGAATAGCACTTCCATCCCATTAATAGCATCACACTAACTCATATCCCGTTGAGCACCATTCTTCATGATTCTGCAAGAGAACTCGGTCAACAAGCCATCTAAGCAACTTTCCCCTAGAACTATGCTTCATTAGTCAACATTTCAATTAGACATGCCAATTTAATATACCTTCATTGTTTTGAGATATAAATTGACCTCATAAAATTTATGAAATGGATAAAAAGGGATAGGTCAAGGTGAGTGAAAATGGGGAATTTTATCAACCAACATCTCCCCCAACTGGCTTGTTTACATGTCCTCATGCACATCGTTTCCTGTGCAGATTGGGGTTAGATCGACTATGATTGGCATAAAGTTGAGTAAGATCGTATCGCTTTGCCATATCAGTCACAGGGAGCTTAAATCCATCTGAGTGAATGAATTCCTTCTACCAGTCTTCATCCACAACATAAGTTGGTCCATATTTGATTAGAAGGCAACCAAAAAATAGGAAATTGGAACCTTAACCCCATCCAACGAACTCCATAATGTTGTATACAAGAAATGTAGCATGGAATTCTCCCCAATGCTCTGACAAAGTTGGGTTCCCCAAAGGGTTCTTGTACCCGTACTATTGATGATGAGAGCATCCAATGCTTCTAACAAGTGTCCTTAGATTCTTCCTGAAAAGTGTAGATCTACCTTATGCACATGTCGACACACCATCGTTGCATCCTGAGCATCCAATATTTCCGTCCTTCTAATTTGAGAAACCGATGATGCTTAGTAAAAATATCCCCAGATTGGAAATGCTCCATTCTAACCATCAATGCACGATTTGACTGGTTTTCCACGAACGTATCGAGGGCCTTTTTTTCATTTGACTTGATTGATCAAAACGATGTAAAATCTCTCAACTGAATAAATCCTACAAATGGTACTGGATTAAATGACTAATTAATTACCACAATATAATCATGCAAGTATAATTCACATAGAAAATGTTGGTAAATATGATTGTAAACTCTCAAAATCCTCAGCAACTCCATGGGATCTTCTATGTTGTGACTTATCCCCTGGTGAATACTTTCCAGATAGAAAAATAGATATTGTTCATGAAGGAAAATGCATAACGGTTAGAAAGGGGCCTACATACATTATTTTTTGCATTAAGGTGAACATCACGTCCTTATCAGTTTTCAATAACTGGATCAGTCCCTGCAACTCTTTAATTTCCTCCTCCAGCTTTTCCAGTTGTTGTTTAGCATATTCAATTTGAGTAGTGTAATTGGGAACCACCCTTGTTGCATTCTCCCGAATCTCCTTTATCCCTTTCTAATGGGCCTCTGTGGGAATTGATCCATGTTGGAAACTGGAAGTAGTGGCCTTCCATTTTTGGATCTCTACCACCAGAAGAAATTCCCAACATTATTCAAGATGGAGGAACATCTCATTTTGTGTAGATGTTGAGGTCATCTCCTTATCCTTTGTCTAAACTACTACTGAAATTGTCTCGTCGTTTCCAGGGGTTGTGGTTTCTCGGTCAGGATTAATTTTTCACCTTTTCCTTTCTCATTTTCTCAATTGCATCACCTGTTTCTTTAGTTTATTAATTTCTATCTTCAAATGAATGTTTTCTTTGAATAGCAGTCGGTACCAGCTTTGAATGGGGGTTTTCCTTTTTACAAGTTCCTCGACAAATTCCTATTTCACCATGACTTCCTCCATCTGTCTCAACACTGGTATTGTTCCTTGTGGAGCATCATCAGCAAACTCATCAACTGGTTCCTATTTTACCACTACTTCATCCATTTCTTTGGATTCCATACTAGTGGATCGGCATCGGCACATCCTTCTGTAGGCTCTGGTACTGCGAAATTTCCTTATATTTTCTCAAAAGTTGGTACTAGTTCTTATGGGGCAGTGACGATAGCCCTTTCTTCCTCCAATCATTCAAAGGCTGATACTGGTTCTTACAAAGAATTATCGAAAACAATTTCCTCCTCCACTTGTTATGAATTTGACATTGGTTCTTGTGGAGCACTATCATCCACGACCTCTTCTCCTATTTTCTCAGGAGTTGATATTGGTTCTTTTGGAATAGTATCAATGACCACCTCTCCTTTCATCTACTCTAAGACTGATATTGGTTCTTGTGGAGTAGTATCAATGGAAACCTCTTCTTCCATTTGATCAGGAGATGATATTGGTTCTTGTGGAGCAGTATCAATGGTGACTTCTTCTATTTGTTCCAAAGCTGATACTGGTTCTGATGGAGCAGCATCAACAACTTCTTTCTCCATTTGTCGAGAAGAAGATACTTGTTATTATGGAGCAGTATTAGCAACAATCTCTTCCTCCAATTGTCCAGAAGCATATATTGGTTCTTGTGGAGCAGCATCAGTAGTAATCTCTTCCATGTGTTCAGAGTTTGACACTGTTTCTTGTGGGGCAGTATCAGTCGTAACTCCTTCCTCCATTTTCTTCGGCGTTGATATTGGTTCTTGTGGAACAACTTCAATAGAAACCCCTTCTTCCACTTGTTCTGACATTGATATAGTTCCTTTGATGCAGTATCAACAATATCTCCTTCTCCTTTTGTAATCACTACTACAAACTTCAATTTCGAAGGAAATATTATTTCTCTCACTGTGTAGGTAGGAGAACATAATTTTCTCGCTCCTCTCGGAAGGGAGGCCATAAGTGGAGAACAAGGGGTAACAACTTTAGTTTCCATTCTACTAACATCTTCTGTTTCATTCTCCTGATTTCCTCCATTGTTCCCCAAATCATCATGTTGGTCCACCATTTCTTCATCTCCTTTTTCCTCAACCTCCTCCAGAATTTTCTCCATTACTTCCTATTCAAGCAATTCTTCTTCTAGCCTTACAGGCATTATTGCTGCAAATTCTTCTTTGGATAACTCGACCAATTTTTTCCAAGTCACAAGAGTCTGTAACAAGGTGTGAATTACCAATAATCTGACGAGCTCGTGATTTGTAAGGTCAGCCAATGCCTAGCGTGAGTGGCATGCAGACTAGGCCATCAATTGCATGTTATTCAAAAGGAAGAATGAAACATTTATGAAATGCACCTGGTGAAATCGGAGACAGGCTAAGAGTTTAAAATGATATTTAAAGAGGGTAGAAAATTGACCTTCACGGGTGATATGCCACATTAAGAAGTATGCAACCTCTTCCCAAGGTTGTGGCAGTGATTTATGGTCATAACCCTTCCCTTTCTACATCACATTCTCCCCCACTTGTAGGAAAAGCTCTGGAAATTATGGCATGGACGTTCTTCTAGTAAACTACTTTTGTCCATCCTGTGGCAACCCAGTGACGGTCGAAATAACTTCCTCAAGTACCTGAATTTCCAGTCCACGAACCCCGGAGAAACTCCCTTCCACATTTAATGCAAACTCAATTGTCACCCCTTCATCAAACCCTTGTGACCTTTTGAAGTAAGTTTTCCACCCCGCATTTTTGAAGATCTTCCATACTTCCGTTGATGACAACCTACTCTATTATTTTTGGCTCATGTATAATGTCTTGGCCACCCATTTTCCTACCAGTTACTTTGTAACAGCACTCGGAGTAGCAGCAAGTCGTTAAGGGACAGTTAGCCAATAAAATTTGCGGTAACAGGAGCGACGGTGAACTGAATTGGGTGGGAGTTATGGTAAGATCAGTGGTAAATATGGTGATGTATATAGTAATTATTCCAATACATTAGAAATGTATGCATTTTAATGTTGGCATGTCTATTTCGTACATAATGCAATTTCCAAATAAACGTGGATATATGTGAAGGGCACGGGTGATATGGTTTGAGTGGGTAATGGTGCCATATTAATGGTATGGTTGGGTGATTTAAATGAAGTACGATAATAACGATAAATGGTATCATTATTATTTAATCTTATAATCTCCCCACCAACTAAGGTATGGTCATCCTCAGCCATGATTGGTCATGTCATAAATGAAATATTAATCGAATTCACACAGTCGTTAGGGGACATACCTGATGAATTACCTTAGTGGAGTGTCAACGTCAGAGTAACAGCACCAGCAGAGTATCATCATCGTTGGAGTAACAACACCAGTGAAGTATCAATAGTGGTGAAGTATTAGCGCTAGTGGAGTATCAACATCGATGGAGTAACAACACCAGTGGAGTATCAGCATTGGTGAAGTACCAATTCCAGTTGAGTATCAACATTGGTGAAGTATCAGTGCCATTGGAGTTTCAATATCAATGAAGTATCAGTGCTAGTGGAGTATTAGCATCAATGGAGTAACAACACCAATGGAGTATCAACATCGATGGAATAATAGCACCAAGGGAATACTAGCAAGGGAAAGGGAAAAAGGTGTTGTATAGGTAAAAGAGAGTTGGAAATGAAGTAGCAGCAAGGGAAATGGGAAAATATTGTATAAGGAAGAAAGAAAAAAAACTACCTTTGGAACAATGACTAATGGGGATGCCCATTCACTGTCAGAGATTGGATAAATAAACCCAATATCCAATAGCTTCTGGAGTTCTTCCTTCAATATGTTTTTTAAAGGAGGGTTCATTCTCATTTGCGGTTGGTGAACAGGTCAACATTCCTCTCCTATACATATATGATGGGTATATAAATCAAGGTGAATTCCCTTCATATATGTGTATTCCCAAGCAAAGTCCTCTTTCTCATTCTGAATTTTTTTTAACAATTGTTCAATTTGGGAGGGTGATAAATTGGGATTGATGTTTAGTGTTTTCCCTAGTTTATCTCTACTAGAATATTGTTATGGGATTATGTAATAGGAATGTTTTTAGTTTTTGTTTCTGGTTAAATGTTTTCCTAGGTTGTACATCTCATAACAGACTCTAATAATCATCGGGTCGGGCAAGCAATGGAATCGAGATTAATAATATATGTACTAATAGAATTGTCTTTCATCTCCTCTTTGAAATGAAGAGATTCCCCAATAGTGAGAATTGGTCTAATGTTTTCGTTGTCATATTTAGACTCATCCCCGAGGGATGGTTTTTGTGTTATGGTAAATCTTGGTTTAAGCGACAAACTTGGTTCTGCAGGAGGTAAAAGCACAAGGTTCTTTGTAATTTCTCCATTTGATATTACCATGTTTGCTAACCAGCGCCCAATGTAGGCATCGGCCATGGAAATCCATGGTCTACCCAAGATCAGGGGATGCCCCCAACTGGAGATTGAGTGTGCAGTACTAAGAGATCAACAAGGTGTTCCCAAGAGTCCACGAAGATAGTTACATATTCCAATTTTCCTACAGGCCTCACAGTAGATCGATCTGCAAGTTCTAAAACCGTCAGGGTTGGTTTAAGGTTAAGTGATCCCAGGGTAAGTACAGAGGTTGATGTTATAACGTTAATCGCAGCCCCAAGGTCTACCATAAGATTTGAGGATCGAGTTTCCTAGGTCAACATAATTGACGAGTATAGTTTTTCCCAGCATTATGTTTGAAAAATTTCCCATGACATGGATAGTAGTGGGTCTTTTGGCTTCCTTACAAGATATTTGGAACACAATTCCTTAATGGTCTTAGCATAGATTGGCACATCCTTCATAGCATGGAGTAATGGAATCTTTAAAAAATAAATTCTGTAATTCCCCAAAAATATCAAATTCAAGTTGAAGAATTTGTTTTCTCAAGGACGACCTCTCAGGATAAGGTGGGCATGTATGACTCCCTCAAGTGACAATTTCTTTGGTGGGGGGTTGTTGTTCCTTAGGAATTTGTGTTGAATTACCCCCAGTCTCCCCAGAGGAGTGTTGAAGTTCTGGTTTTGAGACCTTGTCATCAGTTTGTTCAACAATTATTGGTGAATTCGTTGTATTCACCACTCTTCTGGATCGAAGATTAAATTCATTGCATTTCGAAGTGGCAATACTATATGTGGGAAGGTTGAGTGTCTCAACCTGTTGGGCTCCCCTATTATTCAGGCTTGGGTTGGGTTGAAAAGGTAGTTGAGTATGAAGAGGAGGATTACTTGTGGAGGCATTGGGTGGAAGTTGTAATTGTTGTTGTGTCACAGAATGGGGAAGTTGATTTGTAGGAAGAGGGGGTCCATGCCAGTTCTAAACCAAGAACGGACTAGACCGGGTTGAGGTGACTAGGATTTCCAGGATGTAGGATATTGATAATATTTCAGCCATGAAGGTGGAAATAGTGCAAGTTGAGACCCAAAATTTGAACTATTAAAATACTAAGAAGCTTCTTGAGTCATACCTTGATTCATAATTTTTGGTTGCAGTTGTTGATGAGCCCCAAAAATGGGTAACTTATTGGGCTCATTTTGCCTATTATTCTTGATTAATCCACCATTCTTCATAGTTTATGCATGCTTTTGAATATATTTATGTTAATTGAATGAATGAGAAAGTCACTTGACCATGAAGTCTAATACGTGTTATTTGCAAATTTTTGGAAATCTTTTGGACCAAGGTCAAGCATTTATGAGCCAGTTGACAACCAAATACGAGGGAACAAGGCTGAGGATTAGTAGTAAGGGTGTCTCCTACACTAAATGGCCCTTTCCTTGAGTTCTACACCATCAGCTCGGAGTTCAACAGCCCACCAAAGATGATTTCCAAGGGCCGCTGAGCAGATTTTGTGAAGTGGTTGATTACTTGCAGTTTTGAGCAACCAAGCCCCTCAAGTTAAGGAGGGTTGTTGGAGGTCCTTGTGGTGGATAAGTAGGAGGGCTTCAATACTTGGTATTTTAGCTCCTGAATAGTTGTATTTAGCACTTTAGTGCTGCTCTGCCTTTCATCTCATTTTCGAGCTTTTGCTGTAAACATTTTTGTGACATGGTTATATTTTGAGTAATGGAGATAAATCTCACTTTGCACCAACTCTGAGCTCTTCTCAGGAGGCTGTAGCTCTTGGGGTTGGGCCCAACCCAAGTTTCAGTACCTCCTTTGTGTACTATTATGTGTTTTCTTTGCATTCACAGAATAATTTCTACTATTTAGGTTAAGATCTTGCTTTGTTACTTAGGTTGTTTTTGATGATCAAGATAGCTTTTTCTGCTTCAGGTTGATTTGACAAGTTAGTAACAGAAAATATCTTCAAAAATGCCATCAAGCGACCCTTGATCTCACCTCTCCCTCCTTGGGACCATGAGCTGAGACCAAGGCATCCTTGCTGCCACAAAAACATTGTTTTTGCCTCTCAATGGAATTGCTAGTGTTAGATTTCTAGTTGGAAAAGTTAATATCAGTTGTGCTTGCATGTTTAAATCTATTCTTGCTTAGTTTCCATAGTTATCTTGCATGATTTCCTGTCTATAACCTTCTGCTCATCATGTTTCTGGTTTCTAGGTCAAATCAGGTCAAAGTAGATAGATATTTGGATTTTCTAGTATTTCTTTGATCAGTTTTGAGAAATAGTGCATAGAGCATCTGTAATACCTCCCTGTCTATCCTTCCTCCATCATACCACCTACTCCAACCCCTAATTCCAGATTCCTTCCCTTCATTCGCCACACTTTTCCAACTTGACCTAATTTCCACATTTTTGTGCAACACTGCTCTACCCATCCTTGAACAAATCCAACCACCTTCATCACTCTTTAGCTTCCTTTACCAGGTCCTAGACCTCTTCACATCCTCATCCATCCTCCATTTTCACTTTCCCACCATTTTTCCTCCATCAACCCGCTAGAATCCTCTCTCAGCTCTTCATGTAGAACATCCTATAGAACATCGTGTAGAACCCCTACAGACTTCCTGTAGAAGTTCATGTGAGCAGTTTTTCGAGATCTGAACACTGTGAAACTCTTTGGAAAGGTGATAGGGACCCCTTAGGCCCTCTTCTAACCTTGCCAACCTCCTGCAAGTGCCTACTCCATTTCCTTTCGCCAATCAACCTCTGCACAGCCAAAAACAGTTAAAGCACATGCATAATAATTCTGCAAAATTACTCAAAAATACAAAAAATATCTTCTTTTCAGATTCCACCTCAGAAGTAGCTTAGTCACATGCATTCTACCTCTTCAAGAATCAATGGCATCCATTTCTGCAGCTCTCATCTCTTTTCTTGCACCAGTAGGGTTAGTCGGTAAAACTAGGGTTTGTTAGGGTTTGCATTTCTTTTCAGCTTTCAGGTTCTTTCTGCAAGTAGACTAGCCTCCTTTGAGTTAGCTTTCATCCATCACAGTTAAAAGCTTCTTCTAAGAGCTCATAGAAGTTGGCTTAAGCTCCTAGCAGACTTGTGCCAGTTCATCAAGTGACAGCCTGCAGCAAGAGCTAATACTTGTGCATATAGCACCGTCGCTTCCAAGTTTGTTACGAACAACCGGGTTGATAAAAGTAAAGAAGGGAGTCCCAGGAGTTGCAGCATCATTGCTTCAATACTGGAGCTCACCATATTTTTGGCGTCGTTTCCGGAGAAGCGTCAGAGTATTTGTGATTGCTGCTTTTCTTCTATTTTGTACTGCAACCTTCTGTTAAGTAGTTTATTTCAGCAAGAGTAGAGTAGTTGTTTCATTTCCATTCTGCAATTTCATTTTTGCAAAAGTAGATTAGACATTTCCTGATTTCCTAGACTAGCATTTCAATTTCACAATTTTAATTCTACAAGCGTAGATTAGCATTTCAATTCCGCAAGCGTAGATTAGCATTTCAATTTTGCAATTTTAATTCTGCAAGCGTAGCTTACCATTTCATTTCTGCAATTTCATTTCAGTAAGTGTAAATTAGTCATTTCCTACTTTCATTTCAATTCTGCAATTTCCATTTCAACAAGTTTTATTTTAGTTAGTTGCAATTTGTTGTTCAATCAATTTCAATTTTGTAGGTACAAGCAGAAAAAACACAAAAATCAACCAAAAATATTTCATTTCATGCCTTGTAGGAACAGAGGCAATACAAGAAAATTCTTACCCAACACCCCCACCACATCACTGAGCCACCCTTCTCTTTTCTTTGGTGGCAGTGATCCAGAAGAACCTATAGATGAACCTCCAGAGATATATGAAAATCCTATAACAAAATAAGAGCAAGAAAACATTCCTCCTGAGACCATGGCTGAACACAAAAACCGTATAGGAGATGAGGAGAGAATAGAAGGTGCCTTTCCCATCCGGGAGACCCATGGGGACACAAAAATGAAAAACATAAGTCCCTCAGCCTTACCTCACTTCCATGGATTGACCACTGAAGACCCTGATACCTTCTTGTTTGAGTTTGCTTTCCTTTGTCGAACTTATGACTATGCAGAAGAGGAGCAAAAGTTTAAACTCTTTCCCTCTACCCTCAAGGATGCAGCTCTACGCTAGTTCATGGGGTTACCAAGAAACAGTATCACAACTTGGGCTCAAATGCAGCAAGTCTTTAACAACAAATACCAGGACTACTGTAAGTCAAAGGAAACGAAGGGATAAATATTTCGGATGACCATGGGAAGTGATGAATCTCTAGAAGACTATGAAGAAAGGTTCCAACTTAGTTATAAAAGGGATAGGTGCACACTTGACCCTGAACCTCTGAAGCTAGTTCTGCTCCGAGGAGTCCCTGAAGACCTTCTAGATACCCTCCATTTGCTAGCTGGAGGAGACATCTACCAACTACCTTATGATGACATAAAGACTATGTTTAGAAACCATTCTAGGGCAGCCCGGAAAAGAGGTAGGGGAAATCAACTTTCATGTAGTGCCACCTTCTTCGAACATGAGTTTACAAATCAAATGGAAGACCTTAAAAGTGAGGTGAGACAGATCATTTCCATGCAACTGGATACTTTCCGAATCCAACAGAAGAAACAGGAAGCTGAGAGGCCTTTATCCATCTTTTGTCCCAAATGCACAAGAAAGCATCCTAAGAACG
The DNA here is from genome assembly GCA_000404065.3 of Pinus taeda. Lineage (NCBI taxonomy): Eukaryota > Viridiplantae > Streptophyta > Pinopsida > Pinales > Pinaceae > Pinus > Pinus taeda. The sequence continues at coordinate 48,844 of APFE031546018.1, read as the reverse complement.
AGTTTCCATTGCACTCAGTAGAGGTATGTTTTGTTTGTGAGGAAGACCACCCTACAAACCAGTGCCCAATCTTACCCAGACTTAAAACTATGTACCAAGGGGATGAAGGAGCCACTAAACCACTCTACTTCCTCAACCAAAGGAGGTCACATGGATCCAGACCTTACCAGCAGGGGATGCCAGGGACATCCCAAACTTATTACAACCCCAACCAATCCACTCACATACCTTCTTGGGGTCCCCCTACTCATCCTTCCTGGTCTGCACCCCTTCCTTGGTCTTATCCATCTCAATACCATACTCAACCTGCTGCTCATTCATTTCATTCTCATGTTCAGCCACAATCTCAGTGGAATGCACCTTAGCACGGGTGGAGGCCTCAATACAACTCTCCTCCCGTTATTTTTCCTCCACCACCTGTTCAACCACAACCATTACCTCCTGCTCCTCCAACAAAACCCAAATGCCTGTTCAACCGAACTCGAACCCCAACAACAAATAGGCCCAACATGTATATACTGGAGAGACAACATGCCCTACCTATGTTGTGGAGATTCAGGAGATCAACCTATGATCTGGGAAGGTCCTCCCAGAGATCCAACCTCCTCCTAAGGAGGATGAGGAAGAGAAATAGGAAAGTGAACCCAAAACCAGTCCACCCTTTCCTGAGAGACTAACTGTAACCACACAACCAAACCCAGAGAAGACTGAACTTCTGGGAGAACTTAAATAGTTGTGTGTAAAATTACCACTTCTCCAAGCCATCAATGATGTACCAATCTACAACAAATTGATCAAAGAGAAGTGTTTTCGACACTTAGGTAGACGGCAAATAGATGCCCCAACTATCAATGTCATAGGACAACTATCCAATCTAATGTTGGGACAAGTAATCTGTCCAAAATATTTGGACCCTGGGAGTCTTGTAGTTGATGTCCACATCAATGACACCATAATTCCCCACACACTGATTGATCTATGGTTTTCCATTAATGTGATGACTAGGGACACTATGCTCAAACTCAACCTTTAGAGTTCCCTAAGAAAGACCTCGACAGTCCTGCAGTTAGCAAACCACTCCACCGTGACTCCCGAAGGGATTGTGGAAGATGTCATGGTCTTTGTTGATTCTTGGGAATACCCTGCAGACTTCTTGGTCCTTCAACCAAAGGCAAAACTCACTATATACCCCCTCATTTTGGGAAGGCCTTGGTTAGCTACTGCGGATGCTTACATTAGTTGTCGAGCTAGGAGCATGACTATCAAGAATGGGCCTATGTTCAAACAGATAGTCTTATATCCTCCTGCCCAACCTCTGCTAGAACATGACTTACCTCTCTGGTTGGAGGAGGAAGATGAGGATGAAATCTACTCTGCACTAGTGTGCACAGTGGAAGCCACCAGGGGAGGTCCTCAAACCGAGGATGACCTGATTGAGAATTTGATTCAAAATCCACCTCCCAATGTACTGCCATTAGAGGAGTTGGTGGAAGGCACCCAAGCCAGTGCTTTAGCAGACCTTTGTGTGGCTGATCCAACCTCTCCTAGAGTTAAGAATGTGGAATTTGGCCCTAAAAGAACCTTGAAGATCAGCTCATCCCTATCCCCCTCTCAAGAGAAGGAGCTGTGTAGCTTATTGAACCGCAATTTGGATGCTTTTGCTTGGAGCTATAAGGAGATGAAAGGAGTCCACTCTTCGGTCTATACCCATCACATTTACATTAAAAAGGATTGTAAACTGGTTAGACAGCCTCAGAGGAGAATGAATCCAGCCCTTAAGGACATTGTCAAAGAAGAATTGCAAAAGATGTTGGATGCAGGATTCATCTACCCCATCTCTGACAGCGAGTGGGTTTTTCCTCTGGTGCTTGTGCCCAAGAAAAACAGGAAGTAGAGAATCTATGTAGATTATCGAGAACTTAACAAAGCCACCAAGAAGGTCCATTTCCCTTTACCTTTCATGGATCAAGTGTTATATTTGCTGAGCTAGTCCATGATTCGGTGGAAATCTATATGGATGACTTTACTCCTTATGGGTCCAACTTCCAAGAAGCATTGACTAACCTGAGAAAAGTTTTAACCAAGTGTATTGAAATGAACCTATCCCTCAGTCCCGAAAAATGTGAATTCTTGATGACTGAAGGGACCGTGCTAGGTCATACAATTTCTTAGCGAGGATTACAGGTGGATCCCAACAAAATTGCTATCATCCAAAGGGTTCCACCTCCTCAAAAGGTAAGAGATGTTCGGAGTTTTCTAGGCTTAGCAAGATATTATAGAAGGTTCGTTAAAGATTTCAGTAAGCTAGCCTCTCCGTTGTTTGGTCTTTTTTGGAAATATGTTGAGTTTATATGGACTAACAACTGTCAAGACGCTCTAGATGAGTTGAAAGATAAGCTGGTAACTGCCCCAATCTTGAGAGGTCCAAACTGGGCCCTACCTTTCCACATCCACACTGATGCCTCGAAAAAAGCCATAGGAGCAGCCTTAGGATAGGTTGAAGGGAAGCTACCGTATGCCATATACTTTGTCAGCAAAAACCTGTCTAAGGCAGAGTTAAACTATACTATAACCGAGAAAGAGCTCCTAGCTGTGGTCCATTCCCTAAACAAGTTTAGACACTACATCAGTGGTTATCAAACATTCGTACACACTGATCATGCTGCAATTAGGTATTTGATGAATAAACATGATGTAAATGCTCAGATAATTAGATGGTTTCTTTTATTGCAGCAATTTGATTTGACCATTGTTGATAAGCTAGGAAAGGAAAATGTTGTTGTTGATTTTCTGTCTAGACTAGATTTTCCTGCAAGTGAAGAAGGGACGGTGGATGATCAAATGCCAGATGAACACCTGTTTGCTATTTCAGTACTCTCTCCATGGTTTGCTGATATAGCAAATTACTTGGTTTCAGCACAGTTCCCACCACACCTATCCTAAAAAGAGAAGAGAAATATCGTGAGGAAAAGTGCCCCATTCACTTGGATTGGGGGCAACCTGTTTAAACTTGGCCCAGATCAGATTTTGAGGCGTTGTGCCAAGGAGGAGGAATTTTTTGACATCCTCCTCACCTGTCATGATGGACCTTGTGGAGGCCACTTTGCAGCAAAAAGGACTGCCTTCAAAATTCTACAGGCAGGTTACTATTGGCCAAGTCTTCATCAAGATGTCAGAAGATACATTAGCCAATGTGACCGATGTCAAAGGATGGGGAAACTGACTCCAAGGGATTGAAATGCCCCTCCAACCTCAAGTGACTTTCGAGCCATTTGAGAAGTGGGGCATGGACTTTGTGGGTCCTATCAACCCTCCTTCAAAACAAAAGTCTTACATCATTGAGTGCACAGACTACCTCACAAAGTGGGCAAAAACAAAGGCAATCAAGGCAGCAACAGAAGAAAAAGTGGCTAAGTTTTTGAGGGAAAATATCTTCTACAAGTTTGGCTACCCAAGAGAATTAGTCACAGATCAAGGAAGTTAGTTTACCTCTAACCTGATTGAAGACCTGCTCGCTCAACACAAGATTAAGCACAGAACTTCCACCCCTTATCATCTGCAAGCAAATGGGCAGGTGGAAGTCACTAACAAAGCTTTGAAAGAGATTTTGACTAAAGTGGTGAGCAGCAGCAGAAAATATTGGGCAAATCGCTTGGTTGAGGCCACCTATGCCTACAACACCATTTGGAAAACTACAACAGGTTTCACACCTTATGAGCTGGTCTACGGGAAGAAGGCTTTGCTGTCCATAGAATTTGAATACAACACATTGAGGTTGGCAGCTCAGCTGGACCTAGATCTCAGCCATGCACAACAGGAAAGATTACTACAACTGAATGGATTAGATGAATATAGAATGCAGGCCCTCCTCCACTTAGAGGTGGTCCAACTCCAAATAAATATATGGCATGATCGACACCTTAACAAAAAGAAATTTCAGCCAGGAGATTGGGCACTGTTATATGACTCGAGATACAAGGATTTCAAAGGGAAGCTGAGGACAAGATGGTTGAGACCATATACAGTGGAGAAATGTAACGACAATGGCTCAGTCCTTATCAGGACCATTGATGAAGAAGCCATCCCCATGCTCATCAATGGGCATCGATTGAAAATCTACAGGAAGCCCCTTTCTAAGTAGGAGTTCATTGAAACTCTAGATAAATCAGTGCTGGTAGTGGAGCAGGCCCATATCTCCACTCCACCCCCATCTTGAGAAAAAACAAAAACAAAAACAAAAAAGATCCTTGGGTGAAAACCTCTTGGAGGTGCCCAGGGCAGACAGTGAGGGTGAAAACCTCCTGGACGTGCCCCAGCTATATCAAAAAAAAAAAAAAAACTAATCTCTGTTGAATAATTGCAAGTTGCAGGAAGGACATTGTTACACAGTAATTTGTCACCATTTGTCACCGTCCCTGTTACCCATCTTCTGCACCTTGGAGGACACATTCCAAGACTTGTGAAAAGTGACAAGACTTGAAACCACTTGCATCATTCCCCTCTGAACATGAGCTTCATATGCCCTGAAGACATCTCCTGCAGCTTGCCCTTAAAAATGGCCCTTTTTACATTAGCGCTAATGGGGAAAATCCTATAAAAGGGGCGCGCCATTAGTGCTCTGTCCCAGGGTCACAATCGCGCCAACCCTTTTGGGAAAAGTTTTTAACCAATCAACCTCCGAAATTTCTCTCCAACTCATTCACCAACTGAATCTATGTTAAGTAAAGATGGTTTGGCTTCGAATCTCCTTGAATGGGAAGTAGTTTGCCACCATTCCATAGAAGTTTCCAAGTGATGAAGCCAAATCCATTATTGTTGTGATGGATCTTATCCCTTCCTTTTCATCTATAAAAGCTTGTCTCCATGCCTTGAGCAAGCTAGTGGTGGCGATAGTAATACTGGCGCTGAAAGGAAGATATTAAGAGATTAGAGTTGCAAGAGCCTTCTTTGTGTCCATAAGGCTTAACCTAAGTAAGGAGATCTTGTCACCAAAGAGAGAGATGCTTGTCCCTCATCCCTTCAAGCTTTGCAAGACTTGTGTAGTTGAGCACCCAGCCAAAGGAGGACTTGACGTCAGGACGCTGGTTGTATTCTCCTTTGGTGATAATTAATAATAGATGACTATCATTATGGTTCCATTCTCATTGTTGTAATGATTAATGTTGAATTATATCCTTCCTGACTGATGTATAATTGCATATATTAGATTTCACGCTTGTGTTTGTGTTGTTCTCTTTGTGTGCAGGTGTCCATTCGCGGAGATAGTGGAGGACTGTGACCGGCCAAGACAAAGGAGCGTGGGCGACGTCTCTTCTACGGACAAAAGCGTTGGAACTCAAGTAGGTCTTCATCACCTACCTTTTATTTGCAATTAGGAACTTGCTTGATAGCATTGTTTCATTGTTGCTAGACCTGTTCTGGGCTAGTAGGGATCGCCTCTATCCATAGAGGGGATTTACCTCTCCAACAATTTGGCGACTCCGTTGGGGAGTTTAGCTTGTTGTTCGATTTGTAAACTTTAGACGGAGTCTGAAGCACGGCCAGATAGCCTTCGAAACACTACTGCTTTGCATTAGCGAAGTAGATCAAATCCGCTTCAATCAATCTCTAGTTTGGTTTACGGACTGAACAATTTGGAGTTTGTCTTGCCTCTTTGGTTTTATCTTATTTACTTGCTTGGATAGCTTTTTGGATTGAATTTCTTGTTGCCTCTTGCTTCCTGGCTTGCCTAGATACTGTAAACCAATCCCTGGACTGCTTATTTTTCTTTTTGAATTGGCAAACTTCATTAGCGAAGTTTTTGCTTTGACAGTGGTGCTAGTGGCCCTTGTTGCTAACTGACAACCCGCGCCAATCCCTATTTAGCGCGAGTTACAGCCTGACAGTCGCGTCAGGCCTCTTAGCTTTTTGATTTCACTTGTTTGCCTGCCTTCTGAGCTTGGATTTGTATCTTGCCACGCCTTTTTCAATTGCTTGAGTGTGTTGGAGTCTTGTTTGACTGGTTTTGAGTCTCTCTTTTGAGAAATTCTTAATTTGATTTCCTTTGATCATCACTTGAAGGTTTGTCTCAGTCTCTTCACAATTTTGCGTCTTTTTGCTTTTGTTTTTGCAAAAAAAATTCCCCCTCATTCACCGAGGGGGGCTAAATTGTGTATGAGTGTTAATCGCCTTTGAGTGTTTTTATCTTTTGATCTTTGGAACTCTCACCCAATTTTCTTGATTTGCACTTGATTGGTTCTTAGATTATAATAGAATCATCTTGTGTTTGAGAATTCTCTTGCATAGATCACACTTGCATAATTAGAATTCTCATTTGTGTATAGATTACATTTGCACACTTTTCAAGTGAATTGTGCATAGATTACCTTTACCCTTTAGGTGTTTGCCATTTTCTATCGATTTCACATTTCTAGCCCTAGGACATCTAGTGGCTTTGTGTGTCGAGCCTTCCTTAGGAGTTTTGGTCTGCTATTGGTCCAGTCAACTTTCTGATTGCTCCCTTTCACTCGTTTGGTGGTTGTTTATCATTTCATTGTGTTATTCGGGTGACTTGCTCCATTTTCACTTGAATTCTGCTTTGTGTCGCTTTGAGCCTAGATTACACGGCTCATTTGTGTCTTTGGGACTTTTCTCGTTTTTGAGGGATTGCTTGGTGATTTAGGGAACTGAATGTTCTTGTATTGAACAGAATTTGTTTGTTGTCATTTCTCAAAGTTGTTTAGTGCATTTTTCCATTATTGAAAAAGAAAATCTCTTTTGCTTTGAAACGGTTAATGAAAGTTAGGAATTGTCATTTTGATTAGTGAATTAGTGATCTTAAAGAAAAGTTTATTGATTTGCATTAGCTGCATTGAGGAAATTCTTTGTTGTTTGTGATCATTTCATTTGCATGAAAGCTCTTTAACTCTCTTGTAATTAGCATTCATCAAATGGAATGACATCTTTTGGCATATAGATTGCATTTAAGGAATTTTGAGAGATTACATACGGTAGGACCTGAAAAGCGAAACTTAATTAAAGATCAACCATAAAATGAACTGAATAAACTTAACAACGCATTGGAACTTAACGCAAACATCTAGAGGTCTAGGCTAGAGACGTGTTCCGGTGTCGTTAAACCTAGTCACTTTTGTTCCCACATTAAGGTTGGGTGATTCCTCCTTGTGTGATTCAACTGTGGTCTAGTACAGACTTGCACTCCCACGTACCGTCGCGTATATATGGGGAGACTCCACTAGGTTATCATCCTTGATCCATAGGAAGCCGTGTCTGCCGCCTTACAAGCCGTAACGCACCGAACACAGCATTCGGTAAGATTGATTGCAATACGGAAAGTCCTTGGTTTTCATATGATTGCCAAGGTGTATAAGCAGTTTTACGGATTGTCTGGTTAACCCTTTTCCTAGTTTCTCCAGAGTAGTTACTTTTGATCCTTTTCGGACTCCTTAAAAGAAAAGGCTCACTTGAGCAGTTTGTCACTTCGGGCTCACAAAACATTTGAAGGCGACTAGAGTCACCTTTTAGTCCTTTTCTCGACTCTTAAAACATGAAAAGGTCAAGTTCAGTTCCTTTGTCTTAAAATTTATTCAGCCACGTTCACATTTACCCCGTTAGTTCTTGTTCGCATTAGCTTGAGTAGGTTTCTTTTTCGTTCTTGATGGCAACTTTCTCAGGGTTCACCAACCCAAGTTCCCCCCCTGACGGGAATCCTGGTCATTTCCCTCCTCTCGGGAATGTTGGTGCTCCTTACATGGCAACGTTGTCCCTCCCAGGGTTAACTGTTGGGTTGCCTATTTGGTTGTTCTCAGCCTCTCTGGTCCCTGCCGTCTCACCTACTGATCAATTAGTCCCTCCACCTCAACAACCTCATGTTGATTCTAAGGTGGACCTCTCCCCTTCTACGCCCACTTCTACATCCTCATCTTCTACTTCGCCTGGTGAAAGTCTCGATTTGAGTAACCAGGTGGCTAAGAAGAAGAAGAAGAAGACGAAGAAGAAGAAGGCTCTCAAAGGAGAGGCTAAAATCACAACTACTCCCTCGAGTACTCCTGAAGTCGGGCCACCTTCTGCTCCTCCGTGGAAGGTCAAGTTTCCTTGTAGATTGTGCAAGGATGACCACCTTCTTCGCGATTGTCCTGGCATTCCCAGGGTCTTAGTATGGTCACGTGATCTGGCCCGCCCCTCATCCCCCTCTGGATCTCACGGCGATGCTACCCTATCAGTTGGGAATAGTAACGGGAAAGGGAAGATTTGAATCCCTTGCAGGCTTTGTGAAGGCAATCATCCCCTTCACCTTTGTCCGCTCATGGATAAAGCCTTCGACGTCTTGGAAAGTCTCGCAGCTCCCTCACCGCAACTCCCCATTGGATATCAACGTCTTCCTGCAACTGCAGATTGTCCCCCTGCTGACAACGAGATTGGTTCACATTCCTCTCTTGTCCAGCCTCCTCTTCCTAAACTTGGCTCTGCCCAGCCTATTCCAGACCAACTATTGGTCGGAAAGAGTGTCGACTCGAGTTCACCACGCCGATCACTCTGTTTTGGAAGGGCATAATTCCCATGTTCTTCTCGTCTCCTCAGATTCCCCTGAGTTCGGAATGACTCTCCTATCCCAACTGCTCCCGAAAGTCCCTCTTCGGTTCCTATGGAGCATGGGGGCGATCATACGATTCCCCCACCAAGTAGTTTGGCCATCTCCTTTGATTGGAGTCACCTGACCGCTTTTCGCCTTCCATCCCATGTGCCTTTCCAGATTACAGTACTTACCTGTGATAAGGCAGTATCTGGCACTGTTCTGGATGAAGGTGCGTCGGTCATTCTTATGCCGTACACTACTTGGCAAGCTTTAGGTTCCCCGCAGCTCGGGCCGGTCATGCAGAATCTGTTGGCTTTCGACAGAGGAGCATGTCCATCTCTAGGAGTCCTCCTAAAGTTCCCTATTACTTTGGGAGGTAAAACCGTCTATATCGACGTGTTGGTTACCCAAGGTGTTTTAGATTTCAATCTTCTCCTTGGTCGCGACTATGTTTATGCTATGGAGGCCCTTGTCTCTTCGCTTTTCCGTGTGGTTTCCTTTCCACACAATGGAAGAATGGTGACTATCGATCAATTGTCATTCATTAGTCCCCTGATGCCTCCTGCGTAGTTGTCGTTCCCTCCTAGTTTTTATCCACTAGTTGTATCTGCCCCCCCGCAAATCAACTACGTGGCCACCTATCCCATACCTGTATCCAGTGATGCCACCGTCGTGCATAGTTTCCTGGGGGCATTGGGTCCTAACTTCCGAGATGTTGACCTCCCACAGGGAGAGCCACTCTTGGAAGCCCCAACTTCCTGTTCATTATGATGAAGTTCGAGTGGAGCATAGTTCGCTTTCCTGTGTCAAGCTCCTTAAAAAATGAAATTAGGTGTACTGAGCATAGTTCCTGATCTTGTGTCAAGCTCATTAAAAAATGAAACAAGGTTTATGAGGATAGTTCTTTTACTGTGTCAACCTCATTAGACAATGAAACAACCCCCTTTCCAAATCAAGTCTTTTGATTAAGATCTCGTAAAATACAAGTCGAGTCTTCCCAAGATCTCAAAAGTGAACCTTCATTCCATCCACTTTGTTGAATGCAATGAAGCTTGGGGGGCATGTACCTTGTTTTGCGTCATTATTCTAGGGGCATGTGAACTTATAACAAGCAAAGTTTTTCATTTCAAGCTTGTGTAAACATGAAACCGAATCCAAGCAGAGTTCTCCATGGTTCAAGCTTGTGTAAAAATGAACCCACAAACGAGTCACCTTTAAGCTCTTTTCTGACTCGTAAAATATGAAAAGATTGCCAAGTCTTTTTCCTTTTTGACTCGTTAAAGAGAATAGAAATGGAGGTCTTCTTTCAGCTCTTTTCTAACCGTTTAAAGATGAAAAGATTGTCGAGTTATTCCTCTCGACTCGTTAAATGGAAATGAGAGGCGGTCGTCTTTAAACCCTTTTCTGACCGTTTAAAAATGAAAAGATTGTCGGACCTTTGTCGTTTCTAGTTCGTTAATAGTCACGAAGCGACATGATTTCAATCACTTTTTTACTTTTTTAGATCGAAATCACTACTTATGAAAAGTACTCCTCGGTCATAATGATCGGGCAGTTCTTTTGAGCATGGTTTTATTCTTTTTCGAGATCGAGAGACACAACTTTACGAAAAAGGACACCCCTGGAGTTTCCTTTTCACTGTCTTTTCAAACTCTCTAAACATGAAAAGACGCCGAGTTTTTCCTTTGTCAAACTCGTTAAAACTTTAATGACATTGGGTTTTGTCGCAATGACACCATTCAAGCATATGCTATCCCCGTCAAGCTTGTCATCCAAAAATAAGCAGGGTACTCGCCAGAAATGGTGGGGGACTAAAGGAATCATAATCGTCATCATCGGCAGTATGTCGCTCTTGAACATGGCACTTTCTGCATTCGTGTTTAGGTGGGGACATCTCATCTCGTTTCACATTTGCCTCCATGGGTTTGGGTTATCCTATTTGACCATTCATCTGCTCATCGTTTTGTCATCATGACCCCTGATCATTTGACATCAAATACTGCCAAATCCATTGTTGTGCCGCTGATATGTTCAAGAGAAGTTGACCTCTGCAGAATACTCAACCTCCCTCTGATACCTCACACAAAGCATGTTGTCCTTCTCCGTCTCATGTCGATGATGTGGGAAACATTATGGCCCACCTTCGATCAAGATCACTTCCTGTCGACTTCAGCTCATTATCCAAGAAGATGACCTAGAGACTCCTTTCAGGTACCTTGGAACCTGCATGCCTCAATAGCAGGCTCTTCGTGTTCGATGCGAGGTTTTCATCATTGGCCTCCGATCGGATGATTCTACGGGTGTTCGACACTGGCTCATTGATTCACACGCCGTGGATTGTACCTATAGTACCTTGAGGACCATCGTCATTATTGGTGGTACCTCTCGCATATGTTAATAGTTTTCATCATTGACTGGTAATCAGACGATGTTCATGCATGTTCGACTCCAACTCATGTATTCTCATGCCTAAACTTGTACTCTATTCGGGTCGAGATGGAGCGCAAGACCCTGGATTTTGTTTAGTGGGATCCAGGTTACGATTTGTGGCTCATTATGATCATTACATGACTCATTCACTGGATGGCTGCGACCATGCCTAAGTCTATTCATCGATCCCCTCTAGATGGCTACGCCCATACCTTGGATCTAGATTGTTATATACTCTGTTACGGATGGCTGCGCCCATACCACATATATCATGTACTTGAGATATCAGTTGTACTTCTTTTTCGCAGGTTCTCCGGCGGCCATGCTTTCAGTCACACATGTTCTTGTAAAGCATTTCACCCCTCTCTCTCTCGGGCCTCATGCTTTAGGGGGCATCTGTTACACAGTAATTTGTCACCGTCCCTGTTACCCCTCTTCTGCACCTTGGAGGACACATTTCGGGACTTCTGAAAAGTGACAAGACTTGAAACCACTTGCATCATTCCCCTCTGAACATGAGCTTCATATGCCCTGAAGATATCTCCTACATCTTGCCCTTAAAAATGGCCCTTTTCACATTAGCGCTGGGCCACTGTGTTCTTCCCGCGCCAATGGGGAAAATCCTACAAAAGGGGTGCGCTATTAGCGCTCTATCCCAGAGTCGCAATCGCGCCAACCATTTTGGGCAAATTTTTTAACCAATCAACCTACGAAAGTTCTCTCCAACTCATTCACCAACTGAATCTATGTTAAGTGAAGATGGTTTGGCTTCGAATCTCCTTGAATGGGAAGTAGTTTTCCACCATTCCATAGAAGTTTCCAAGTGATGAAGCCAAATCCATTATTGTTGTGGTTGATCTTATCTCTTCCTCTTTCATCTATAAAAGCTTGTCTCCATGCCTTGAGCAAGCTAGTGGTAGTGGATACTACTGGTGCTGAAAGGAAGATATCAAGAGATTAGAGTTGCAAGAGCCTTCTTTGTGTCCATAAGGCTTAACCTAAGTAAGGAGATCTTGTCACCAAAGAGAGAGAGGCTTGTCCCTCATCCCTTCAAGCTTTGCAAGACTTGTGTAGCTGAGCACCCAGCCAAATGAGGACTTGACATCAGGACGTTGGTCGTATTGTCCTTTGTTGATTATTAATAATAGATGACTATCATTATGGTTCCATTCTCATTGTTGTAATGATTAATGTTGAATTATATCCTTCCTGACTGATGTATAATTGCATATATTAGATTTCACGCTTGTTTTAGTGTTGTTCTCTTTGTGTGCAGGTGTCCATTCGCGGAGATAGTGGAGGACTGTGACCGGCCAAGACAAAGGAGCGTGGGCGACGTCTCTTCTACGGACAAAAGCGTTGGAACTCAAGTAGGTCTTCATCACCTACCTTTTATTTGAAATTAGGAACTTGTGTGATAGCATTGTTTGATTGTTGCTAGACCCGTTCTGGGCTAGTAGGGATCACCTCTATCCGTAGAGGGGATTTACCTCTCCAACAGACATTGCAGGCTAGGAGGATCGCACAAAACAAAGACAGGGGTCAGCACCAGGCTACGAGCATCCCTCACAATCAATCCCTCCATGACCACTACCCTTTCCTAAGATTTTACCTCATTCGGATTAAGATTTCACCTTCTACAGGAAGCTCTGTGTCTTCTACAGGAAGTTTTGTGTCTTCTACAGGAAGATCCTATAGAACCTACAGACAAGCCAGAATTGATCTCGAAAGAGAATCCGAAGGTTGGGAATCTACCTATGAGGCCTACAAACATCTCGGTTTTTGTCCATTACCATATGTCACCCTCTTCCATCTCTTTACACCTCCATTGCACTCATCCTTTTATTTGTTCCTGCACAGTCACACACAAAAAAACCATGTTTTCTTCATACTGCCAGCAAAAACTTTTATTGACAAATCAAGCAGCAGTTTCTCACTCACCATACCTATCACCCTCCATCTAGACTCCTCATCAGCCGAGACCCTCGTCAGTAGTATAGCCCTACTCATTCTAGCTTGCATTCCAGGAGGAGAAGCAGTTACAGGATATCCTACAGGAATCCTGTAGCAGTTGATCCCTTTGGAAGACATACTCTAGAGGCAGGGACAACAAAGGAGGGTAGAGGAGACATGCAAAGAGCTCGTTTTGAACGTAAGAACATCAGCAGCAGCCAAAGCCAAGCATGTAGTGTGCATGCAACAATAGTAACCAAAGGAATGGGTTCCAAAACCCAAAATATGCATAACACGGTTGCGACCACGCAGGTAAGTGCCTAAATTCATTCGTCAATTGCATAAATCATATTTTAAAAGGTGCATGCCTATGGTAGTGGTTTGGATTGAGTGGAATCAGTAGCCAGTCAACTGGCCACCCTCAGCCAGTTACATATCCTCATGGGATCCAAATGAGCCCTGTTACATTCAAAATTGTTGATTAGATGTGCAACCAGCACGTGTGGAGTGTCCATTCAGGGATAAATCGCCAGGACTGGTAGTGGTGGCAGCGAATAATGGCAGAGAGGAGTTGATGGTGGTCAGAAACACAAAGAAACATTATGGCCATGACGTCGGACCAACGGTCCATTCCGGCCACCTCATCCCCTCACCACAAATCATGCCACAGATTAAAGATGCCTGGTTGAAACATGCACCACCTTCTGTTCATTCTGCACTCACAACGTCCTCGACTGGAGTACACGTCCACCGCTTCCAAAAACTGTTAACCAGTTGTCCTCCATGGGTTTTTCTGTCTGTTTTCGAAAATCTCCCGCGTATCGGGCTTGCTCGGAAGCACAGTGTCATTCTATAGGAACCGGGGGCCTTCTACAGGAAAGGTTGTACAGTGCTGCGGAGAAGGAAAGCCTGGGATTTTTGCTGAATTTAATGGCATCAAATTGGAAAACTAGAGAAAAAAAATTTCCTGTGTATTGGAAGTGAAACATCTGCCTACATATTTCACTGAGTTTCCCCTTGTTTTTTCTGCATTGAAACTCTCCTCCACTTTTTCTTTTTAAATTCTCCTGTAGGGAAGATATATGCAACCGTAGAGGCCAGCCTGTGTGTGTGTAAAAAAATTTTGAATTTGCATATCTATCTGTGTGCTGAGAAGAGAACCTATGTCCTTATGCTCTGTCTGTAAAAACAAAATTCTTCCTTTCATAAACAGACAGTCGAGTTCTGGGTGAAAGCAGTCTTAAAACAAGGGAATTGTTGCTAGTTGATATTAAACACATGAGAAATTCCTTATTAGGTTCAGCGGAAACCAAATTCAGCTATCCTCTATTTCAGATTGACTGTTTGGTTGCCTAAGCATTTCCTTTTTTTATTAAAACATAAAAAGAGCACTCTCACCATGTCAGGAGGATTCATAAGGAAAGAACCCTCGGACTCTAGCAAACTACATGAGCATCCTAAGGTGGTGGACCTTTTCACCCGAGCAAATTAAATATCCTTCTTTGACAAAATTCAGGGTCATGATGAGGAGATAACTGAGGAGTTTTTAATGTCCCTGAGACCTCAATCAAAGACACATGCCACAGTTAGTTTTAGGGGCTTGACCCTAGAACTTACCCTTGAGCTCACCAGTGGAGTTACTAGTCCTATTGAGGCTCCCTTAGAGCAAAGAAGAGAGGTCATTGAGCCAAGTTGCTAAGAAAACATTCTTTCTACCCAAGGAGCATCCTGCAGAAGACAAAAATGAGGTTAGAAGAACTAGCTTACCTCCTCTCTCGAGTGAAGTCAGTTTTCAAATTATGAAGTACATCACATGTGAAGGGAGGTTTAGCATCATCTATGGATATCATTTCAGGTTGTTGTGTGAACTAAGGCATGGGATTGACTTGTCTCCAGCCAAGAAACTGAGCATCCCCTATTTCCTTCTTCAGACACTAATTGAATGTGGTACAAAGTTAAACAAAGGGATCCCAGATCACTTGGCCCATCATGGGCTCATCAAACTATTGGTGGAAGATGCTTTGCACACCTACACTGTCCCCATATCTTGGGAAATCTTCATAAACATGTCCAGGGATGACAACATTAGAACTTTTTCCGAAAACGTCACCCCATCCAGCAGTGAGGAGGGAGAGCACACTGAAGAAGGTGAGAAAAACAATGATGAAGGAACACAGGACATTCAAGCATAGAAAGAACAGAAAGAAAAAGGGGAAATGGGCCAGATTTCTCAGCCTAAAACAGAGGAAGAAACAACAGCAAAAACACCAAGGGAAAAGAGGATGCAAAGTAGAAAAGAGAAGGCCAAGAAAGCCCAAATGAATGTTGCCATAGCCAAAGCAGGCACACAGAAACAAAAGGAAAAGACACGCCCTGAGATATCAGCAACACAAACAGAAACAGTGGACACAGGGATTTCTACAGGAAGCAAGGAAAAAGAATAGCAAGAGGATAAATCACCTAAGATGTTGGCAATGGAGGCAGCAGCTGTGCTCGTTGCCTTAAGCACACCTACAAAAAAAAAAGGGAGGAGAAAGGGGCAAACCTCCATGTACTTTAGAGCAAGGAGAAGTACAAGGATCAAAGTGGGCAGACCCTAGCCACAGTCAAAGGAGCCAATTGTCATTAAGGACACAACAACTAAACCAAAAGAAGAGTCTCCTTCAAAGATATCTATCACCTATGAACGAGGAAGCCCAAAAACCTCCACCTGGAGAGAGAGAATTAGGATGATGGACTCAAAGACAACTCTACAAGAAGCTGAGACATCTCTACATGAAACTCTAGCTAAGTTAAAAGAGACCGAGAAATTGGAGGAAAAGGCAGCCAAACAATCACAAGGAGAAGAAAAGACCGAGGAGATACTAGAACCAAGCCCATAGCCTAGCTTGGGCTCATACTACAACCTGTTAGAAGCTGGGAAGATCATTCCCTAGAAGTTTGTTGTGCTACTCTTCTTTGCATTATAACAAGAATGAGTTAGGACTCACACTTGGATGAGGATTGCTAAATCCAAGGGTGTGGCAGACATAGGCTACCTAGAAGAACAACTCAAGGAATCAAGAAAAGAGTTGGCCATGGTGAGGCACGTGGAAAGCAGTCAAAGGGCCAAATTATAGGAGGAGAATGAGCTGCTAAAACAGTAGTTACAGCTATAGGGAGGTCATAAGGAAGATAGGCCATCCATTTTGGGAGAACAGCAGTAGCAAGAAAGGCCTCCAACAGACAAGGAAACATCTGAGGAACAACAGACAGAGGACAAGCTGCAGGCTGAGGTTGAGACGCTGACAAAATTGCTACAGGAAAATGAGTCATAGGCAGCAGAAGAAATACAGTTTTTAAAACAATAAGTGCAAGAGAAAGAAGCCCAACTGGCCTGCATGGCTAGCTGGGTAGTAGAAGCCTTACAATGTAGGCAACCTGCTAAGTCATATGCCTTATATCTTAAATATCAATGGTTGCAATTTCAAATTAACACCTTGGCCCAAAGGGGCACCATTCCATTTCAGAATTACCATCATTTCATGGATTTGTGTGACAGTAGCTCAGTAGAAGATAAGGCCAAGTTATCAGAATTCTATTTACACAACTTGGCACTTCCAAACATGAACCTGTGGGACACCAATTTTGCATTGGGAGATGTACAAATCATGGCCATGACCTCTTAGTTAAACCATGAGGAAAAGAAGGCAACATAGATTCAAAATATTATGAACAGGGAGCTAAGCGAGCCACTCATGATCAAGGCAGAACCAGAAGATCCCTCAGCTTTAATATATGCCCATCAGCACCTGGCCAACAACCCTCAGGTTCTCCTAGATTACATTGAAAGACAAGCTCAGGCCATTGCTCACTTTGAGGACATGGAAAGATTGTTGGGGGATAACTACATTCATGCTTACACAAGGAGATGGAACACACTGTCCCACAGTCTGAAAATAAGATAATACCACTCCCCAACAAGGATGAGGGAGGCCTTGGCAAGAGTGCCACTCTATAAACAATCAATGCAAAATATGCAAGCCAACTAGATCGGCCTAAAGTTCAGTCCTCCCTTGCTTTTAGGACTACCGGAAGGGGTCAAAGAAGAAGAGGAGCACAGGCAGTGGGAGGAAGTAGAGAGACAAGCAGGGTTTCATGACCGAGAAGAGGACATCACTTTGGAAGCCTGGGATGTTAGAGAGGCAGTCAAAGCAATCAAAGATGATGAGTTGGATTAGTTGCTCAAAGGATGAGCAACACATTCAGCAGTGGGGTGATGATGAGCCCCAAAAATGGGTAACTTATTGGGCTCATTTTGCCTATTATTCTCGATTAATCCACCATTCTTCATATTTTATGCATGATTTTGAATATATTTATGTTAATTGAATGAATGAGAATAGTCACTTGACCATGAAGTTTAATACGTGCTATTTGTAGATTTTTGGACATCTTTTGGACCAAGTTCAAGCATTTATGAACCAGTTGATAGCCAAATATGAGGGAACGAGGCTGAGGATTAGTAGGAAGGGTGTCTCCTGTAGAAAATGGCCCCTTCCTCGAGTTCTCCACCATCAGCTCGGAGTTCAACAGCCCACCAAAGATGATTTCCAAGGACAGCCGAGCAGCTTTTGTGAAGTGGTTGATTACTTGCAGTTTTGAGCAACCAAGCCCCTCAAGTTAAGGAGGGTTGTTGGAGGTCCTCGTGGTGCATAAGTATGAGGGATTCAAGCCTTGGTAGTTTAGCTCTTGAACAGTTGTATTTCGCACTTTAGTGCTGCTCTGTCTTTCAACTCATTTTCAAGATTTTGCTGTAAACATTTTTGTGACATGGTTATTTTTTGAGTAATGGAGATAAATTTCACTTTGCACCAGCTCTGGGCTCTTCTCGGGAGGATGTAGCTCTTGGGGTTGAGCCCAACCCGACTGTCGGTACCTCCTTTGTGTAATATTATGTGTTTTCTTTGCATTCATAGAATAATTTATGCTATTTAGGTTAATATCTTGCTTTGTTACTTAGGTTGTTTTTTATGATCAAGATAGCTTTTTCTGCTTCTGGTTGATTTGACAGGTTGGTAACAAAAAATATCTTCAAAAGGGCCATCAAGCAACCCTTGATCTCACCTCTCCCTCCTTGGGACCATGAGCTGAGACCAAGGCGTCCTTGCTGCCACAAAAACATTGTTTTTTCCTCTCAATGCAATTGCTAGTGTTAGATTTCTAGTTGGAAAAGTTGATACTAGTTGTGCTTGCATGTTTATATCTGTTCTTGCTTAGTTTCCATAGTTATCTTGCATGATTTCGTGTCTATAAACTTATGCTCATCATGTTTCTGGTTTCTAGGTCAGATCAGGTCAAAGTAGATAGATCTCAAGTTTTTCTAGTCGTTCGTCGATCAGTTTTGAGAAATAGTGTGCAGATCATCTTTAATACCTCCCTGTCTATCCTTCCTCCATCATACCACCTACTCCAACCCCTAATTCTAGATTCCTTCCCTTCATTCGCCACACTTTTCCAACTTGACCTAATTTCCACATTGTTGTGCAACACTGCTCTACCCATCCTTGAACAAATCCAACCACCTTCATCACTCCTTAGCTTCCTTTACCAGATCCTAGACCTCTTCACATCCTCATCCATCCTCCATTTTCACTTTCCCACCATTTTTCCTCCATCAACCCGCTAAAATCCTCTCTCGACTCTTCCTGTAGAACATCCTATAGAACATCGTGTAGAACCCCTACAGACTTCCTGTAGAAGTTCGCGTGGGCAGTTTTTCAAGATCTGAACACTGTGAAACTCTCTGGAAAGGTGCTAGGTACCCCTTAGGCCCTCTTCTCACCTTCCCAACCTCCTACAAGCACCTACTCCATTTTCTTTTGCCAATCAACCTCTGCATAGCCAAAAACAGTTAAAGCACATGCATAATAATTCTGCAAAATTACTCAAAAATACAAAAAGATGTTCTTTTCAAATTCCACCTCAGAATTAGCTTAGTCACATGCATTCTACCTCTTCAAGAATCAATGGCATCCATTTCTGCAGCTCTCATCTCTTTTCTTGCACTAGTAGGGTTAGTTGGTAAAACTAGTGTTTGTTAGGGTTTGTGTTTCTTTTCAGCTTTCAGCTTCTTTTTGCAAGTAGACTAACCTCTTTTGAGTTAGCTTTCACCCATCACAGTTAAAAGCTTCTTCTAAGAGCTCATAGAAGTTGGCTTAAGCTCCTAGCGGAGTTGTGCCAGCTGATCAAGTGACAACCTGCAGCAAGAGCTAGTACTTGTGCATATAGCACCGTCACTTCCAACTTTGTTATGAACAACCGGGTTGATAAAAGTAAAGAAGGGAGTCCCAGGAGTTGCAGCATCATTGCTGCAATACTGGAGCTCACCAGTTGCCATGGCTTCTTTGGTCCCATGAAATAAAGCTGGTCTACTTCTTCATTTTCTCCTTGAAAAACTTCCTTCATCCCAGGAAGTGATGGACACATGCTAGTGGGATGGATTTTCTCACATATTGCATAGGTTTCGATGGTATTAAGTGGGAATTCCATTAGTGTGTTCTTCTCTCTATATTATAAGTAGAAGATGGCCATTTCCTTTCCAGCTTCCATATGTTTCTGTTATTCTTACCGAATGTCTAGTTCTGAGGGTAATGTGCTTAGGATGTTAGTCCTCAAATTGTCCAGTAAGTTCGCAATTTTTGCTTTTGTGACTCCACTACTGGATGATTTGAGAGCTTGTGTCCCTTTCATATGCGTCACATCTCCACGTGAAAATTTGACTCACGTCTCATAGATAGTATCAAACTCTTCCTTTGATATATCCCCATTTCCTACCACATTCAGAAGTTCCATAGAATATTCCCTCAGTGATCAAAGTAAGATTATTTTCAAAATACCCTTGTCCAAATCACTATGGTCTAATATTTGTAAGTTGTATTTAAAGTGTACCAAAAAGTCCTCCATATTATCATCCTCTTTCTCCATAATCTTGAAGATCTCTTCTTTAATGTCTCTAGACTTGCAGTAGTTCTGATATTTTTCAAGGAAAATTTGCTTCATATTGTCCCATGACATAATAGATTTTCCTCCTAAACCCATAAACCATCACAACAATGTCCCCTTCAAGGTAGAAAGGAATATCTTCAATTTTTTAGCATCTGAAACGTAATCATATCCTTGATAGACAACATCTAACTTGAAGAGGAATGTATCTAGATCCTCGGAAGAGAGACCATGGAAATTAGGCAATGTTGTTAAAGGAATATGTTTCATAGGTGCATCACCCCTGATTTCTCCCATTGGAAATTCAATCATATAAGATGTGTTTTTGGTCATGAATATCCTCCAATATTCGCTTGGAATTTCAGCAATTTCTAGTTGTTCGATAATATGTGACTAAGCTTGTTTGACAACACTTCCCCCATTAGATGGAGTATTTACTTCTCTAACCTCTTCTCCTTCAGAACCTTTAGCACTCAATTCCTTAGATCCTCTACTCTCATATTCCACTTCTCTAGTCTTTGTTTCTGTTGTTGAGGTGGGCCCTGATTGCGGAGATGTCTGGGGCCTAGATCCTGTCTGATAGCTTACCCTAACAGCACCCCTTGATGAATTCCTTGATTCAGCTTTTGCGATGATTTCTTGGATATTGGTAATTATGCCTAGATATTTTCTCCCTCGACCTCTTTTTGGGGGTCTTCCTCTGCTCCTTTTGTTTGTTTCTATGTTCATGCCATCTAGAAGAAGAGAATTAGATTAAAAACATCCAAAAAAAATCTAAATCTCAGATCCTGGAAAAGGGTTGGTACAAACCTTTCCTAACCAAGACGAGAGATTGGGTTTTTACAAAAGGAAGAGAATTTAAAACAAACAAAGTGATCTAATTCTCGGGTCCTAGAAAAGGTTCAGTTCAATGCCTTGCCTAACCTGAACAAGAGAGTGTTCCTATGATCAATAGAAATATAGAAAAATAAATCAATCAAAACAGTTTAATGCTCAGGTCCTCGAAGAGGTCTAATAAAAAATTTTCCTCACCAAGACGGGAAAGTGTTCCTATGTCAATATTGGTTGTAATTTTTTTCCTTTGATAGCCTCCTCGGCAATGGTGCTAAAATGTTGGTGTTAAGATATGAATTATAGATCCAATCCTTACCACATTTAATTATCAATCTGGGGTTCGTTAATTATTAGGTATCATGCAAAGTTTATGCAGGCCGCAGGTTCCCTACCTAGTATTAAGCATTCACAAAATATAAGGCCCAACAAGTGCTTGAATCAAATAATAGCAAAGTAAAGAATAATAATAGAAAGCTAGAATAGCAGCAAAGTAAAGAATAGTAACAACAACCCAGAGTAACAACAATTCGAAATTACAGCAAGATTAGAAAGTAGTAAACAAGGAACAAAAAAACATTAACAACATAATCAAATGCATACATATTCACACGACTAACTCTAATAGTGCCTGATTAGGAGAGTGGGCCCAAACCTTCGGTCAAGGTTGTTGCGAAGAGTATAGATCACACGACATTATAGAATACTATAATTTGCATTAATAAAAAAGGAATTAAAATTGAATTATGTTGTTACACATTTCCCATTAAAAAAAAAACCCTCATTCTGCTACGTTGAGCCTCATACAATTCATCGTTTCATGAATAAGATTTAACAAACTCAGAAATGGTGGAAATCATGCTTGCCCACAAATATACAATAATTGTTCAAGTAGAAACATAATGTAAACATAGAGTAAAGGTTGATCATCAACTTCTTGACAGTTGAATAGTGTTAACAATCCCTGTTAGGTTGTGTTATATTCTTTCCACGACTAGCCCATGTAGTTAACCGGGGGGTTAGAAGGGGGCGGAGCCCCCCTTCGTTGTGCCAATTGCGTAGTGGGGAGAGTCATAGGGGGTTTGAGGGGTGCAAGTAACCCCTCTCTATGGGGTTTGGGGCAGCGCCCTGGAAAATTTTGGTTTTGGACACTATATTAGGTTGGGTGGACCCACCTATGGTTTCGTGCTTGTTTTTCACACATGGTTTTGGAAGCGATGGTTTTCGATCCATGGTTTTGGACGCGATGGTTTTCGGTCCATGGCATTGGATGCTTCGGCATGTATAAATATGTATTGTAACATTGAAAGGAACATAATGAAAAATCAAGCTGGTAGTCCCAGTTTTGGGATCCAGGGGAAAATCTCTATGTATATGTGTTTTATGTGTTATGCTCTCGCATTGTTTATTTTCTATGTTTTAGAATTCGTATGCAGGTAATTTCATACGGGGATAAAAACCTACATTTGGTATCAGAGTTGTTTTGGCTTCAAAGGGACACCTTTTTTGCTAAGGGGTTTCGCTCGGGCCTGTGGTAGACCCTGTTCAGTGGGAGATCTACGAGATCCATTCTGGAAAGAAGATGGTGAGCAATGAAAAGATACAGATCGAGAAATTTAATGGCCAGAGTTTTGAGTTGTGGAAACTCAAGATGGAGGATCTATTGGTGGATAAATAGCATTGGATCGTGGTATATCCGAGTACCAAACCAACGGGAGTGTCTGATGAAGAATGGAAGAAGTTGGATTGGAAGGCAAAGAGTACAATATGATTGTGTGTCTCAGATTCAGTATTACTGAATGTATCAGGAGAAGCTACGAAGAAGGCTTTGTGGGACAAGTTAGGGACTTTGTATCAATCTAAGTCTTTGGTGAATAAACTATTCTTATGGAAAAAGCCGTATAACCTAAGGATGAAAGAAGGAGACTTGGTGACAGAGCATATGAATGTGTTTAATATTGTGGTAAGTCAGTTAACATTTGTTGATATTAAAATTTTAGATGAAGATAAGTGCATCAGTTTGTTGTGTTCTCTACCAAATTCGTGGGATAATCTGGTTATTGCAATAGGTAGCAATACAACTGCCTTACAGTTTGATGAAATAGTCTCATCCTTGCTGACGAAGGAGATGAGACAGAAAAAAAAAGGGAGAGCCAGAATGGTGATGCCTTGTCTATACGAGGAAAATCCAAGAACAGAAACAAAAATAAGTCATCGAGTGGGAGATCTAAATCTCCAGGAAAACTTGTAAAGGTGGTGCGTTGGAAATGCGGAAAGGAAGGCACTACAAAAGGAACTGTAAGTCTAAAGCTCCTAATAAAGGAAAGGGATATGATGATGATCCTTCTACAGAGGTGAAAACCACCTCAGATGAAGGTGGGGATGTGTACTTGGCTTCTTCAAGTACACATGTAGATCATGAGGCATGGTTGATTGACTCAGGTGCATCCTTTCACTTCAATCCCCATAGAGAGTGGTTCTACGAGTATGAGAAATATGATGGTGGTGATATCTTCTTAGGGGGTGATAGGAAGGCTAGAATAGTTGGTCATGGAAAAGTAAAGTTGAAGTTGCAAGGTGGAAGGGTTAGAACACTTCCAGGTGTTCTACATATTCCTGCGTTGGCTAGAAATCTAATTTCTGTAAGCAAGTTGGATGATGCGGGTGTCAAAAGAGTGTTCGAGAAGGATACCTGCAATATGGTTCAGGGGGCACTGCTATTGATGCAGGGATTTCGGATTGGAACTCTATACAAGCTACAAGGTAAAACTGTTGTTGATGGGTGCAACAGTTCTGTGCTTCCTGAAAGTGGAACAGAAAATCTAGTGGTCTCTAGAGAGAAGACCATGTTGTGGCATCAAAGGCTTAGACATATTGGCGAGAAGGGCCTTTGAATACTTCATGGTAAAGGTATGGTAAAAAGTATGAGTAATAGCTTTCTGGATTTTTATTTCCGTGAAAATTGTATATATGGGAAGCATAATTAGGTGAGTTTCCCCTATGGTGGTAAGAGGGCGAAACAGATATTAGAGCTTGTGCACAGTGATGTGTTTGGACCTGTGAAGGTTCCATCAGTGGATAAGTCTGTGTACTATGTATCATTTATAGATGACTTCTCAAGGAATACATGGATGAAGAAGAAATCTGAAGTCTTTGACAGGTTTAAAGAATTTAAGGCTCTGGTGGAAAACCATACAGAGAAGAAGGTAAAGGTGTTGAGGACAAATAACAGTGGAGAGTTTTGCAGTAAGGAATTTGGAAAATTCTGTAAGAAGTGTGGTATAGCACGGCAGAAGACTACTCCATATACACCTCAGCAAAATGGAGTTGTAGAAAGAATGAACAAGACGTTGATGGAAAGGGCAAGAATCATCGTCAGTGGTGTCAGGTTAGGACAAGAATTATGGGCAGAGGTGGTGGAGATAGCATGTTAAGTGATCAATATATCACCTTCATCAGTGTTGGAGGATAAGACTCCACAAGAGGTATGGACTGGTAAGAAACCCTCTCTTCCACATATGAGGGTATTTGGATGTGATGTATATGTACATGTTCCAAAGGAGAAACAAACCAATTTGGATAGTAAATCTGAAAAGTGCATCTTTATTGGGTATAAGGATGGTTTAAAGGGTTATAAGCTTTGGAACTCAGTAGCAAGGAAGGTTGTGTACAGCTAAGATGTGGTGTTCAGAGAGGTGAAATATGTTATTGAACATGAAGTCCAACCAAAGGAACTTGAGAAGATAGAGTTTGAGCTAAAGGAGGAAGAATCAGACTCTACAGCAGAGGAGGAATCAGAAGATGAAGAACCACAAACTGTGGGTGTGAGAAGATCAGTTCGAGAAAGAAGGCAGCCAGAAAGGTATAGTCCATCTTCTTTCTATTCAAATTTTGCTTTATTTATTACTGATGATGATCCCAAAACTCTGAAGGAAGCAGTAGATTTAGAGGATGGAAGACTCTGGAAAGAGGCCATGGTTGATGAACTGGCATCTTTGCACAAAAATAAGGCTTTGAATCTAGTGGAGTTGCCTGCTGGATGGAAACCCATTGGCAGCAAATGTGTATTCAAGAAGAAGACAAATGAAAAAGGAAAGGTGGAGAAATACAAAGCTTGTTTGGTAGCAAAAGGTTATTCCTAGGTGTCGGGAATTGATTTTGGTGATAATTTTTCTCCTATTGCCAAGGTAACTTCTATTAGATTACTTTTATCTGTTGTTGTTTCTTTTCATTTTGAGGTAGAACAAATGGATGTGAAGACAACATTTCTTCACACAGAAATGGAAGAGGAGATCTACATGAAGCAACCTGAAGGCTTTGCGGTGAAGGGAAAGAAAGAACTAGTATGCAAGTTAAAGAAGTCTATGTATGGGTTAAAACAATCACCAAGGATGTGGTACCAGAAATTTGATACATTTATACAAGGAATTGGCTTCACTAGAAGCAAAGCAGATAACTGTGTGTATTTTAAATTAATTGGTGACCGTGTTATTTATATGGTCTTGTATGTGGATGATATGTTGTTGGTTGGAAATGAAACAGAAATTATCCAGGATTTGAAGACCCATTTGTCCTCCAAATTCGACATGAAAGATATTGGTGCTGCAAACTATATTTTGGGCATGGAAATTAAAATAGATCGGACAAAGAGGAAGCTCTGGTTAAACCAGAGGAAGTATGTCGAGATAATATTGCAGAGGTTTATGCAGCATAGTAAACCGATGAAGGTTCCTATTCCTGCAGTTAAAGTTATCTGCTGAACAGTGTCCCAAGACACAAGAAGAGGAAGAGGACATGTCCTGTGTTCATTATGAAAGTGCAGTCGGTAGCTTGATGTATGTGATGGTCTGTACTGGACTAGACATTGCACATGCAGTGGGAGTATTGAGCAGGTTTATGTCAAAACCAGGGAAGGGGCACTAGACAGCAGTGAAGCAGGTTTTCAAGGATTTGCGTGGCACTAGTGATTATGGTTTGTGCTACCAAGGAATACCAAGATTGGACAGAGTGTTGGATATTCGTGGCTTTGTTGATGCGGACTGGGCTGGAGATCTGGATCAGAGAAGATCTACAAGTGGGTATGTGTTAAGCCCCTACACTACTAGTGTAACCCTTTATTGTTATTAGTACAACCCACTTATTATATTGATGTACCCATGTAGTGCCCATATTGTTACTATTGTGCCCCATAGAAGCCCACTATTGTTATTATTGTGCCCTTACATTATATTGTTATGTTGGCTCTGATTATGTTATGACCCCTTAGACTCCTATATATAGAAGGGAGGTCTTTTTATTTGTATCATCAAAGAATTGTTCATTCATGTAATGTAAAGGAGGTTGCCCCCTCGAAGAGGCTGAATTCTAAGGCATTGATCTATCTTTTCTATCTTTTTGTTAGCTGGTTTCATAACATTTGGTATCAGAGCTTTGGATTCTAGGGCTTCGCTGCTCCAAACAGGTCATCGTGGCATTTTCTCTATAACTTTTTCCTGCAATGTTTCAGAAGCTAAAACAAAAACCCATTTGATAAGAAATCGCGCTAAATCTTAGGTCCGAATTTCAGAGCTTTTCGCGCTATATTTGTGGAGATATGATCTAAGGAATTTGGTCTTTTTGCAGACTCCTGAATTACATTCCAAACAGGTGACCTGGGGAAAATCGTCATAACTTTCTCTTTGAGCATCGGATTGAAATTTCATAGGAATGTATAGAAAGAGGACGGACTGTAGTTTCCTGTATATATTTTTTAGAGCCAAAGGTCGAAACAGTGACTCGTGGCACGTCATACAAGTTTTCTCTATTGAACTATTCTATAATTAGGTAATTGTGGGAGATTGTGCATAACTCTTTCTTGGAGAATCCAATTTGGATCAGACTGGTGGCATTGGAAAGAGGACATAGAGGGCTACTACAGATCGCAATTTAAGAACTTAAAGATCCGAGGTTACAGAGTTACAATTGTTTCAAGATCGAGCTCCTAGAATAAAGAAAAATAAAAATGAGGAAGTTTAATGGAAAGGATCCGGTAAATTGGATACTTCAGATGGAGCAATATTTTGATCTATATGGTGTACCACTGTTACAAAAGGTATGTATCGCATCTTCATTTTTAGAACCGGATCAATTTTTATGGCATGAAGGGATTTGTTCTCGTAAAAAACTTGTTACGTGGTCAATTTTCACGGAGGAAATGATAGCACATTATGATAATGCAAAGAGCAACACCTTCTTTGGAGCAACACCACAACAATTGGAAATACTAAAAGGGCTTTGTGACATAGTGGAAAGCAAAATTATGGAAACCAGGAAGCATACCCCTCAAAACTATAAAGACGGAAGTGTTTTTTCTCGTACCCTTCCACAACCTATAAGGGTGACATCACAACAATTGGAAGAAAAAAGAGAAAAAGGGCTTTGTCACAATTGTGATAGAAAATGCACTAAAGGTCATAAGTGTGCTGAGAAGAAATTATTTTACATAGAATATGAAGAGGAGGAAGAAAAGGATTAAGGAACATCAAAAGAAGAGGATATACTCTAGGACCCCACCCCAGAGAAAGAAGAAATGAATCAGGCCATATCTTGTAAAGCATTGGAAAGAATGACCCAGTTTACGGAGAGGAGGACAAGCCATAGATCACGAGTGGTTTATTAGTAGCAACGTGTTAGGCTGGTTGTTGGGTTCCTCTGGGATAAAAAAAAAGTTTGTTAATAAAGTGATAATTGGATGGTAACTAAACAGTATCGCTAGTATTATGATGGGAAAATAAAAATAAAAGATAATAAGTGGATAGTGAGTGGATTATTCATTTGAAATGTTTTCTATTAATTATTTACTTTAAAAAATATTTGAGTGAATTATTCATTTGAGTGTAGCCTTAGGGCCTGTCTTTGAATTGGTGTATGTGCTTCCCTAATCAATGCTTCAGGGCATTGACTTCCTAGGTACCTCTTTTAGCTGTCTGGTTTTGGTATGCGAGGTCTGGTACATGGGAATTTTTTCAATTTGGTCTTAATGGTTTACCCTGTTGTGGCCCTCTGAAGTAACAATGGGAGATTTTTTGGTTTATAGGGCTTAATTTTGTGTGGAATTGTCTCATGTTCAAGTGTGCTAGACAATTTTGGTTTATACAAGATAATCCTTTGCCTTGGTATAATGTAGGTTGCCTGCTTCTGCTACATTGTCCCCATCCTTCTCCTCCTCTTCAAATTGGTTGCAATATCTGGTCAGCAAGCCAATCACTTTTTCAAGGCCTCATTGTTGTTTCTTGCCTCCCCCTCTTGTCACGTGCACTTGTCGATCAACCAATTGTTGTTTCTCGCCTCCCCCTCCTGGTAAAATCACTCAGTGACTATCAATGGTAATTTCATTTGACAGTTGGTTAATTTTACCCTGTGGTTCTAGTATTAACTACCTTTGAGTTTATGTATAGAGGGGTTTTCAATGGGTTCAAGTTTTGTCTCGTATTATGCTCTGCGGGTTTTAGGGATGATATAATCCTTCGTTGGAAAAAGTTATCAATTACATCATATATGACTCTGCTCTTCAATCTGGTTAAAAACCCTCAGTTTAATCTTTGAGTTATTTTTATTTGTCCTAATAGTGTACTTCTACAAGCAATTATGCCACCTCGTCAGAGAATGGAAAGTTGTCGAGGAGGTTCAAGCAGTAGGTATATCTCTCAGTACAGGAAACTATTCGAATGGAATTCAATCGCAACTTTGTTTGACACAATCCCTCTAAAGTTTAGAAAGTAGATTTCTGAACTTGAATCTCATGAATTTGGTGACAAGGCCTACTTCTTAGACTCTAAATTGGGAAAACATGAATTCAAATGGATTCCTGACCTTGGAAAATTTAGAAAAAGAAACTTTCACTTCCCACATTATGTTACATGTTACGAAAAGTTCGACACCCTATTTTGTTTGGTCATCGAAGATAAACAAGTTGATCATTATAGAATATTTGCAAGCCGAGAGGAAATGAAATTCCTACTTAAGAGCATTCGATATTGTTTGGATGACATTTCCATTCGCCTGCAAAGAGTGGAGAAGTACATTGTGTCAAAATTGCATTACAACTTTGAGAACCTTATTGATACTCCTGTGATTATTGATGTTCCACCAGTTAACATGGCTTCACCTCCTAACATTGCTCCACTAGCTAATGGAGCTCCCCTATATCCAGTGGTCATCTCTGATTAAAGGTGTTTAAAGGTAGTATCTTCACAATAGATCTCATTTTTGGCATCTCTTTTCAGTGTTGATTGTGCACCAATGATCTGTTGGATAGCAAAGTAACAATGATGTACTTGTGGCTGATTCTTATTACTCTACATGGCGCTTCTTCTATCATTTTTTTCCTCTATGGTTTTGATGTTGGTACTTAGAAGCTCGACCTTTTCTTCAGAACAATTTTTGTAACTTTTTAATAGTGCCTTATAAGGCCATAATAAATGAAGGTTCAGGTGGTTTTTTGGACCATAAATGCCTTCAGGCTATTTACAAAAAAGTTTGGTTATATTTTTTTGTATTTACAATTTTTTTACAATTCCAAACTATTTTTGGCGATATCCATGTACTCATTGTAAAACTCTTTTGATTAATGAAAATTTTGTGCTGATTTACATTAATAATAATAATAAATAAATAAATTATTTCCTATTAATTATTTATTTTGAAAAAAAAAAATGTTTTTCTTTAATGATGAGAAAATTATTTGTTTGAAATAATGTAATTCATACATTTAAGTTTAATCATGAGTGAATGATTTGTTTGAAATAGTGTAACTCATACATGTGTATATAATAAACACTAAAATAATTAAAAACTAGGATGAAAATTTAAGAAAGGTTTCATATTGAAATGTGATGTCTCTAATTATATGGCCATAAATTTATTTTTAATGTATCAAGAGGTAATAATTTGTAACCTTCAAAGGTGGTTATAAGTATCCTTACAAATTTTATGCTATATTATTGGAGTTATGGTATATTTTTCCCATAGATTTTAAATCTTTTGTGTTTATAAGATTTTTGCATGTTGTGATTTAATAATGGAATCTATAATAATATATGTGTACATTGTGGATATTATGTGTAGTTTTCTAAAACAATGATTATTATTCTTTAAATTTATAGTATCATTCTATTTTATCTTCCCAAATCATCTGCAAAGGAGGAGAAGAGTTGGTTTTCCCACCTATATTACAATCATTACCACTAGAAATTTTATCAACTGACATATTATGGAAACTTATTATACTTTAACTATCATGTTTCCTTTACATTTGCATAAGATGGATTCATAAGAGTGGGAAGTTTTATGTTTTATTTATCACAAAATCTACTAGTTGTAAACCAAGCCTTTGGGCAAATTTTACCTAGGAAAGCTCGACAAATTGAACATAGACTAAGCAAGCTAGTTGGGCTTCTCAATCAATCAAGAAATCAAGGGACCATTAGTTTGTCACTACTAGCGTATTCTTGTAGACCCATGTGCCATACATAATTATTTCCTAGGCATGTACAAGGTTATTAAATAGGAACTAGAAGAATATTTTTGCTAGGTCCTACATTTGTATCCATTGCTAGTAAAAAGGGTTCCTAGACCTCACAAATCCATCTCTCAATCATTTCCTTGAGATACACTTGACCCAAAAGTACCCCAATACGGATCCTACCTAGATAACTCACATAAATCGTTATGCTTAATATTATAAATTTCAATAGATATTGTAAATTTGAATAGCAAGCCTCAAGATAAGTTCATCCTTACCTCCTAGTATATTATAATTACCATGTTTGTCACATTAACTACTCTATAAATAATATCACTTAAGTTAGTTGCTTAGCACATAATTAATGTAACATTTATAGAATGTAACCAATCTGAAATTGGAGGAGAACTTCTCCTTCCTAAAAACTTATCATCCTCTTAAGCTTTGCAAGTAAAAATGTGTCTTACACAAACACAAGTTTTTAAGGTCTCTTCAAGGTTAATGAGTTAGTTTTACATGTGAACTTTAAACAAGTAACATATCATAGTTTAACTCATAAAGGCATTCAAGAAGAGAGACAACACAAAAAATTTTGACGGAGTTCACCCCTCCTGGGCTACATCTATAGGCTTGCTAACACATCTAGACTGTTAAATGAAGAGTACGTAAAGTTTGTTGACAAAATGAGTGGCTAGTTTCCCCTTCAAGGAAACGTTCTCCTACAAATAACTCTCACTCTAAAATTCATGACAACCTACAGTCAGTCATGAAACAATCAGCATGAAAAGGGCTCTCACATCAAGACCTTGTACTCCATCTGAAAATGAGAAAACAAGTACAACAATTTCACATTGAAGTACAAAAAGAGGGATTTCATCAATAAGACATAGTGAGAAAAGAAAAACATGAGTTGTACCAAATAAGTCATAGATGTTGCAGTTAACATATGAAGGCTAGAAAACCCATACAAGGTCCTCACCATGCTCAAAATCCTTCAATAACTGCTCCAAAACACTAATTGATCCTAACATCCATGGACTCAAACCTGGAAAAAGTCCCTTCATATGTGCTCCAATCAGCAAACAGATGCTTTCATTAGAGTTAGAATGTCCAAAAACCCCTATATGGACTCTTCTTGAGCTCCAAAAGGCCAAAAAATCATCAAGTTATGGCTCTCCAAAGTTTTTTTCTATTATCTGCCATACCAAGTGGATAAACTTGAGAACATAGCAACAATTATGCCCTAAAATCCACTCGGGAGGTGCCAATTTATCTCGCCACAGGTGCAAATTACCAAATAGTTAGTTTTTTCAATAACTCATGTGAGCGCTAAAATGTGGCCACATGAGCCATAAGGTCGAGGGTTCATCCAACGGCCTACCTCCATCGGCATAGGCTCATTTTCCTCCAAGATGAGGTCATATTAGGGTGATGTGGTTGGGGGTCGGGGATAACCACCTACCCCTACCACACTAGCCCTCTGAATCACTAGTTGGTGGTTATGCACCGATTATATGTCATGGGGCTAGGCCTTAACTCCTCCCAACTCCCAAATACTCATTCCTCAGTCTCGTGGGATGCCATGTGACTTGGGGTTGGGGCCTACAGCCCCGCCCCCTCCGCCAGCTCCTCACTTCGCAACTCTCGGGCTGGTGAAAGCCTATTTGACCATGGTCTGGGGCTTGTGCCCAGCCCTCTTCGTTGTGTCGTCGGTCGTGTAGAATTGTAGGTGACCGGGGGCCAGGGCTCACTACCCGACCCCTCTCCCAAAACATGCCTCCAATGAAGCTCTAACAATAACCCATCAGATATACCAGTTAAGTAACAAGTGCATGGTTCAGTGATAAGGCTCAGCGATTCAGTGAGGCAGGTCACAAGTTCGATCCCTCTAGGACTATGGAGCCAATACAAAAAATTTATCCAACCACGAGGTGCCATGTGGCAGCCTTTGGTTGGGCCACGTGGCATCCTCCAATTGGACCACGAAAATCCAAAATCGACCAATTAGAACACGCCATCCTGCCCTGTACGAGGCTTCCACTTGGAAAGCCAGTATTGGTCCATACGTGCCTAGTAGACATGCTGACATCAACGGTATGATTGCCTAGTCATCCACCCCTGCAAATTTTTTAGTTGTTGAGCCAAACGATCAGAACATCATAACTTTGTCATACAACATCGGATTGAGGAAAAACAAGTGTCATTGGAATCATAACGATGAATACAAGAATTGATGTTAGTTTCTAAATATTCTAGGCACTTTAATTTTTGAGCTAAATTTTGATCTTCGGATCATACCTCCCCACTAGGAACTTTTGGACTCCAAAATTTAGCTTCTCCTAGTAAACAAAATGAGGCAAAAACTCAACACTTTCCAAAACTCAACCCTTAATGTTATGTTTTCAATTGGTCCCTTCAAGCTCCAATCAAGGTACTCCATCTATCCTCTGCGTGAATACCTTACCATCCTATCATGAATCAAGCCATAATCCTTATCACCACATAGAAACAAAAACATTGATAGATGGAATCCGAACATTCTATTTAAACCCATATTTTATGGCTCAAACAACTCCATCTTTAAGTTCCATTGTTGAAGAAAAACT
Organism: Pinus taeda; assembly: GCA_000404065.3. NCBI lineage: Eukaryota > Viridiplantae > Streptophyta > Pinopsida > Pinales > Pinaceae > Pinus > Pinus taeda. The sequence goes on along the minus strand of APFE031546018.1, from coordinate 15,963 downwards.
TGACTTTCCATCTTGGAAATTAGAAGTGATTCATTGCCTACATTCCACTGATTCAAACGTTGATTTATTGTCCTCAAACTGAGCTTTTACACAAAAGTACTCTGGATGCAAAAATTCAATGACACATTTGGCTTTGTCCACAAAAACATAGTCATTTCTTGTACAATCTTTAACAAAGATTTCAGTTACAACAAGTTTCATCTTGAACACTTGTATTGGTGAGTACATGATGCAATTGTAAACAACCTGGATGACAAACATTATTCATCCCAAAAGTCCTCAAATGTTTGGACTTATAAACAATCCAAAAACATAACATGTCAAAGAAAAACATACTTGTTGCAAATAGTGATTATTCTTGTTCACTTTACAAAGTACCTAAAATAGGTAACAACAACAACAAGCATTTATAATTTACAAAGAAATAAACTATACAAACATTCTACCCAATATTTGCCTCTCCTAGGCTTATGGGTTATCACTACCATCTTGGTGTGACATATCATCCTCTTATGATTTCTTTGCCTCAAATAGTTTAGAACACTCTCCAAACTCTCTATGACCATATCCCAATCATTGATATCTTTTTCTCCCTTTCACCATGATAGGGTTAGTGATCCCTTAGCCATTGATTTTAAGGCCTCCTCCTTCATAACCCATCTGAGCTAGCAAATTCATATCAATTCCTTTAGTATGTTGTTCAAATTTTCCAAAAGATGTGTTATTAACATAAACTTAAGTATTTGAACTAGAGATGTTGATTACCTCCTTGGACTTCCCACCCATATTTTCTGCTTTAGATTCTGATGACGAATTTGAAGATGACTCAAGCCATCCACTTTTACCAATAGGCATATTCTGAGAATCTTTAAGATGCTGAAAAAATGCACATGCATCATTATCCACATAGGGTCCATAACCAATGTTTAGACCATGCCCACATATTGGCTTCACTTTGAAGGTATCCTTTGTTGTCACTGGAGTGGAACTTTTACCAACTTGTTCCTCAAGCACTTACTGCAACTAAAGGCACATATGCCTCTTCTCCGCTTCAGCAATTTGAAGCATTCTCCTCAATTCAACATTCTCCATTCGAAGAGACAATTTCATCTCCTTTAGCTCTTGGAGAATTTATATCTTCTTTCTCATTACTGCAACTTGATCAAAACCAGCTCTGATACCAATTGAAATTGGAGGAGATATTCTCCTTCTTAAAAATTGATTTTCCTCTTACACTTTTCAAATAAAAGGGGGTCTTACATAAACACAAGTTTTTAAGGTATCTTCAAGGTTAATGAGTTAATATTACATGTGAACTTTTAACAAGTAACATATCATCATTTAATTCATAAAGAAATTCAAGAAGAGAGATGTTGGCTTGGTGGGGCTTGACCCAGGTTCAGCATTAGTTAGAGAAACAAAACCTTACACCACTGGCCCTTTCAACATCAGCTCGCAAAGCGAGTACTGAAGTCTCACCTGAAGAAGTATGGGGGGGTGATGGAACCAAGTTTTTGCACCCTGAGATGGTCGTGATGTCAGTTTATTCCTCCTATTCCTACTTTCGCGCAAGTCTTTAAGTTCTAGGTCTCTGTCTGCTTAGCCCTTTATTCTACAATTCAGTAACTCCGCGAAGAGGGTACGATCGGCCTTCGCACATCCCTAACTTGCGGACCAAGTACTTTCATGCTGCTAAAGCAGCGTATAGAACAAGTTTCCAAACTATCCTTAAGTGTCTTACTTAGCTTATTAAACAGCCACTGTTAGCACCGCATAAACAGTTATCCTTAACTGCATTCAATTATCCAACGTAATTACATACATTCATGCATCACATAAACATTATAAATGAAATTCATACGCAATATGACAAGATGAATTAACAGGAAATAAGACACAGAATTTGTAGAATGCTTCTCTTTATTGATATCTTCAAATGATTACAGACTCTATCCGCCCTGCGCACACAGCTGCAAGGGTCTGCGCACTCAACTGTAGACTCATACCCTAGGCCTCTGCGCGCTCAGCTGCAGAGCCTCTACCTACACTAAGACCCAAAACTTAGACTTTTCTCCTTATCACTCAAGACTTCATCTACAACTTATGACTCTTCTGAACTACTTAGAGCGAGCTTACTTAGCTCTTTTTATACAATCCCATGATCCGCGAACCATGGGTAGATCTTTACAACCGACTTTACTTTACAAAATTAAGGGTGGACAACCCTTTATGACTCATGACACCTTCGCAAGCACAAAATGTGGATACTTTACAAATTTATTACAAAATTCGACCCAAAACATGGGATTTTAGCCCCAAAACTGTCATTGAGGGATCCCATTCCCAGCAAGAGACAACACAAAATTTGGTGACGGAGTTCCCCCCTCCTAGGCTACATCATCGAGCCTATTAACATAGCTAGACTGCTCCATATATTTCAGTGATGAAGAGTACATAATTTTTTCTAACAATATGAGTGGCTAGTTTCCCCTTCAAGGAAACGTTCTCCTGCAAATAACTCTCACTCTAAAAAGCATGAAAACCTACAGCCAGTCATGAAACAATTAGCAATAAAAGGGCTCTCACATCAAGACCCTGTAATCCATCTGAAAATGAGCAAACAAGTACAACAATTCCACATTGAAGTACAAAAAGAGAGATTTCCTCAAGAAGACATAGTGAGAAAAGACAAACATGAGTTGTACCAAATAATCCATATTTGTTGGAGTTAACATCTGAAGGCTAGAAAACCCCTACAAGGTCCTCTCCATTCTCAAAATCCCTCAATAACTGCTCTCAAACATTGATTGATCTTGACACCCATGGACTCAAACCTGTAAAAAGTATCTTCAAATGTGATCCAACCAGCAAACAAAGGCTTCCATTGGATTTAGAATGTCCAAAACCCCTATCTGAATTCTTGTTGAGCTCCAAAAGGCCAAAAAATCATCAAGTTATGGCTCTCCCAAGTTTTTTTCTGTTATTTGTCCTACAAACTGGATAAACCTGCAAAATAGAGTGACAATTCCTCCATGAAATTTAGTTAGGAGGTGACAATTTCACCCACCAAAGGTGCAAATTACCGAATAGTTAGTTTTTCCAATAACTCTTTTGAGCCCTAAAATGTGGCCACATGGGCCATAGGGTCAAGGGTTGGGCCAACAGCCCACCCTCGCCAGCCTAGGCTCCTTTTCCTCTAGGCTAAGGTCATATTAGGGTGATGTGGTCCAGGTTCAGGGCTAACCTCCTGCCCCCGTCATGCTAGCCCTCCAAATCACTAGCCGGTAGTTATGCACTGACAATATGGCCTAGGGTTAGGCGTTAACTCCACCCAACTCCCAAATACTCGACGCTCAGTCTCGTGGGATGCCATGTGACTTGGGGCAAGGGCTTAAATCCTCGACCCCTCCGCCAGCTCCTCATTCTGCATCTCTCAGTTCGGTGAAAGCCTGTGTTACCATAGTTTGGGGCTTATGCCTAGTCGTCTCCATTATGTCGTCAATAGTGTAGAGTTGCAAGTCACCGGGGTTCGGGGCTCACCGCACTGCGCCTCTCCAAAAATGTTCCTCCAATGAAACTTTAACAATAACTCGTCATCTATACATGTTAATTAACAAGTGTATGGTGCAATGGTAAGGCTTGCCAATTGGATGAGTTAGGTCACAAGTTTGATCCCACTGGGCCTGTGGAGCCAATACAAAAGTTGTATCTAACCATAAGGTGCAACGTTAAAATATCTAGTTGGGCCACATGGCATCCTCCAATTAGACCACGAAAATCCAAAATCGACCAATGAGAACGCGCCATCCAGCTTTGTATGAGATTGCCAATTGGCAAGCTAGGATTGGTCCATACGCACCCAATAGTGTTAGGTCCCTATAATAATAGTGATTCCCCCATTACTATTGTCATTGTAGCCCTTATCGTTATTATTGTGCCCTTATTGTCCCCACATTGTTATTAATGTGTCCCATATAAACCCACTATTGTTATTGTTGTTCCCTTATGTTATTACGGTTATGTCGGCTTTGATTATATTGTGACCCCTTAGACTCCTATATATAGAAAGGAGGTTTAGTCATTTGAATCATAGAATAATTGTTCATTTGTGTAATGTAAAGGAGGTTTCCCCCTCGAAGAGGCTAATTTTGAAGGCGTTCATCTATCTTTTCTTCTATTTTGTGAGCTACTTGCATAAAATTTGGTATCAGAGCTTTGGATTCTAGGGTTTTGTTGCTCCAAACTAGTCATTGTGGAATTTTCACTATAACTTTTCTTTGCAACGTTTCAGAAGCTAAATAACAAAATCCATTTGAACTTATATCGCTCTGAACCTTGGGTCCAAATTTCAAATCTTTTCTCGCTACATTTTCAGTGATATGATCCAAGGAAGTTAGGGTTTTTGCAGGATCCCGAATTATATCTCAAACAGGTGACCCGGGAAAAATCGTCATAACTTTTGTTCTGAGAATCAGATTTAAATTTTGTAAGAAGTTTCAGAAAGAGGCCAGCCTATAGTTTTCTATATATAAGTTTCAAGTACTAAGGTCGAAACAATGACACGTGGAACTTCGTACAAATTCACTCTACTGAACTAGTCTATAATCAGGTCACCATGGGAGAGTTGGCATAACTCTTCCTTGGAGAATAAAATCTTGATCATAATTATGGAGTTAGAAAGAGGACTTAGAGGGCTACCATAGTACACAATTTTAGATATTGGAGATCTGCAATTACAGACATACAGCAGATTCAATATTAAGCTCTTATAAAGTGAAAAAAGGTGTGTAGTTTTTTTTTATTTTTGCATTAGATTGGTTTGAAAAATTAGTTTGAAGGGATTCAAGGGGAATAATTTTTTGGGAAGTTTTAGTGTCTACGGATAAACACTTAAACCCCTAGACTATTAGCTAAGTCTAGAACAACAATGCAAATCATTCTCTACTTTTTCTATAACCAATAGATTAAATAAGACAGTAAAGAAGCCTACCTGAAGCTTTCGCTTACTCCTTATCTCCCATGACCAATTTTGTCGCTCCTTTCCATACTTAATCTACTTGAAAAGTACCTACACACAGAAAGAAGATAAAAATCGATCAAAGCATATGATAATGATCTATTGATTAAACATAAAATGGAATCAAGTGCATAATACACATATGAAAGCATCAATGAACAATACAAACATATGGGAAAAGATTTGAACACTTTATTAGTAAAAGGAAGAGTTACAACCCAATTTGCTTGATTCAGTGTCACTCCTCCAGTTCAATCCCATCCTCTCCTCATAAAAAGCAAGACATTTCGACATCATTACAATACTTGAAACCAACTCAAGTCTCATACTAACAGCATCTCCCTATAATTCAATGATTTCCAGCCCCTAATCAGTTAGAGGAGTGGTATTTTTATAGGTGAATGAAGGAAGTTATGCCATAAATGTTGATAATGACTGCCCTCCCAAACTTAGGATTTAGTTCCATGGAGGAAGGGATGAAGGGATTCCTTAACTCCCTCCCTCATCCAATTTCGAGCCTAAAGGAGCAGATAGCCTTAGGAAACTTCTAGAGGCATCCTATGGATAAGAATATTCCAAACCCCAATGCAGATTTCGCCCAAATTCACCCATCGCAGGCCAAAGATGGCTCAAGTGCGTTGCAATGCACCTTGGCAGTGTACTGGGCTGCACTGCAGTGCACCCTAATAAAGGCCTACTTGTGCTAATATTCTTAGAGGCGGTTTTTGGATGATTTCAGTCATGGAATCTCTTGGGAAGGAGGCATTTTTTATGGTTGGCTTCATTTAGGGCACGTAACAACTAAATTAGGGTTTGATGGGCCCTAATAGTACTGATCTATAATTCGGGGTTCATGTGCCCAAATGGATCTGCAATAGTTTCCCCCTAGAGCATGAAGTCATAAATATGTATGTCGAGTGAAATGCTTTACTATGTGGAGAGGAGGTTTCGAAGTAGAAGGTGACCTACATCAATTACAATACATATATCATGATAATTTGATTTTTTCTCATGAATTCACTGAGGGAAGGCATACCCATACTCATATTTTAAACTTTCATTACATGTACAAATATAGTCGTCTATAGATATAGACCCATGAATGGATGACCATGAATGTAAGGCCATTATACATTTGATTTAGTACTCCTGAAAATATCGCAGCCTGAATGGATGAAACTAGATCCGAGGTCTTCATTCTTGCCCAATATTTTGCTCAAGTACAAGTCTAACCATGTGAATATATGATCTAAAGTTGAACACAAAAAGACATCGTCTGATTACTAGCCAATGATGTAAGCCGTTAATAGACACAAGAGGAATCACCGAAAATGATGATGACCCTCAAGGTACTACAATACATTTCACATGGTGTGAATAAATGATTTGATGTTGAACACCATACAAAGTCTTTCGTTCAAAGGCTAGTGATGTCAATCTATCGCTAGAAGCGATAAACCTGTCATTGATGTATGCAAGCCTCAAAGTACTGAAGGGGTGTTTCTAATTCAACTTCTTGGATAATGTGTTGATGTTGAAAAGAAGCGACTTGTCGTAGGAGGGCCTTGATGTATCCCACATCAATGACATGAAATAAGGTAAATGATTTTGGAGATGAAAATCGATTGATGACAGATGGTTCAGGAATGGCAGTCATGAAAATGAAGCTTTACGGTATTGCAAAAGATGAAGTTTGAACTGAATGACTTCTCTTGAACATGTCAGCAACACTAAAATGAATCGGTAGCATTGAACCAAAACAAAGTAATGGATGGTATGATAGACCAATGGTGTGATAACCATCAAGCTGAATGACCCAACCCACATAGTCACGATGATGAGGTGAAAGTGTCATGTTCAAGAGTGACTTGCTACCATAAAATGTTTTCCCATTTTTCCAATTTTCCCCAGTCATTGTTGACCAGTACCTCCTTATTTTTATCAAGCTTGAGGAGGATAACATATGCTTGTTGTATAATTTCACCCTTCGGGTGAATCCATCGCTATTTGATGCTTTAACGAGTCTAGCGAAGGTGAAACTCGATCTTGTCTAGATGGACAAGTTTGCCGCTATTTGATGTTTTTAACGAGTTTAATGACAAAGACAACTCAGTACTTTTCATGTTTAGAGAGTTTGAAAAGGGACGAAAAGAAAACTCCACAAGTTCTTTTCCATAAATTAATCTCTCAAGCCCAAAAAATCTTAAAACAATACAAGAGAGATATCATTTCCAATCCGTTAACGAGCTGGAAAGGACAAGCGCTTGACAATTTTTTCATGTTTAGAGATTCTAAAAAGAGCTTAAAGAGGACTCCATTTTGAGGAATGAGCGGTGTCTAGGGTAGCAACTAGTTCTAGCGATGTTGGAACTTCTCAAAACATGTTGATTTATGTGAAGAGGCTGGCTAATAAGACCACTCATTGCAACTGTTCCTCAAAAAAGGTAAAACAACCCAGTGAAAGCGTATGATCGGCCAAAGAGATGGTGGTGATGGAATGAAACAACCAAGGCTCATCTAACGAAATAGGTCGATAGAATGGCAATAACGAGGGTTAAATTGGAAATGGTTTCATTTTTAGACAAGCTTGAACCATATGGAACTATGCTTGGAATCCAATTCATGTTTACACAAGCTTGAAATGAACAACTATGCTTGAATTTAGTTTCATTTTTATACAAGCTTAAAATGAAAAACTATGCTTGAGATTGGTTTACATGCCCCCAACATGATGAAAGGGAGAGTCTCCTGTAACCAGATGGAAATCACTACGGTGAAGCTAGACGGTTATCCAACACCTTTTTAGCTTCATCCAGATAAGGACAAAGGTGAATGGCGTGATTCCCTTCACATAACCTACAGGGAAACTTAACTTTACCATTAGGTGCATGCCCCCTAAGCTTCATTACATTCACCTAAGTAGACTACTTGCGGCTATCAGGTAGATGGAATGAAGGTTCATATACGAGATCAAGTGAAAGACTCAACTAGGATTTTACGAGATCTACTCAAAGGCTCGACTTGGAACTTTTCTCTAGGGGACCTTGTTTCATTTTTTAATGAGCTTCACACAAGACAAGGAACTGTGCTCATGGGCCTGTTTCATTTTTTAACGAGGTTGACACAGTAAAAGAACTATCCTCATACTCCTTGTTCATTTTTTAACGAGGTTAACACAAGACCACGAACTATCCTCATGGACCTGTTTCATTTTTTAACAAGGTTGACACAGTAAAAGAACTATCCTCATGGGCATGTTTCATTTTTTAAAGAGGTTGACACAATAAAATAATTATCCTCACATCCTTCATTTCATTTTTTAACGAGGTTGATACAAGACAATGAACTATCCTCATGGTCTTATTTCACTTTTTTAAGGAGGTTGACACAAGACAAGGAATTATCCTCATACCCCTTGTTTCATTTTCTAATGAGGTTGACACAAGACAAGGAATTGTCCTCATGACATCAATCACAACCCCTAAGAGGTCATGAAGGAGATATTTGGTTCCAACGCCCCCAGTACATGATGTACAACATCACTGAAATGATCATCAGTTAATGTAGGTATGGAACGTGTTGCCACATAATTAACCCATGGCTCGGATGATACCATTGGTACAAAAGGACCATTTAGGGAATATGGTTGACTGGGAGCCATATTTAGACCGAGAAATGAAAGCTGGTCAATGGTGACAATTCTACCTTCATGCGGGAGACAAATCACTCGAAAGAGTGTTGAAACAATAGCTCCCATGTCATAAACATAGTTGCGCCCTAGAAGTAAATTGTAATATAAAGGGCTTGGGACTACCATCACATTTAGATAAATGATTTTTCTTCCCAAAGTAATAGGTAACTGAGGGAGAATCCCTAATGGTGACTGGTTCCTCTGTTAAAACCCAACAAATTTTGGGTAACAGGCACAAGTGGTGGTGAACCAAGCGCTTACCAAGCAATTGAGGAAAGGATGCTCACTGATGCACCTTCATCTATAATAGTGCCAGATGCAATCATATTATAAACCTGTACTATGATCTGGAAAGGCACATAAGAAGGAAGACAGAATCCTGGCAGTCGATTCCAATCAAAGGAAGTGACTAGACTACTTGGAGGGGGTACCATAGAAACGGGAGAATTTTCCTCCTGTCTTGATGGAACGGGAGGATGACCCCCAAGCTCATTGGAATCTGAAGAAACAAAAAGAACTTGAGTGGTACCATATTCACTCTCTTCGGGAAAGGTACGATTAACTAAAGGTGAAATCGGGTCAATTATTATCTTGAACTCTTGATTTGGGTCGGGTATATACTCATAGGATTCACTTTCAGAGAGAGTGGGTTTGATTGATGGTTGATTTGAGTTAGTCAATTCATTAACTAGTGAAGGATTTAGGGAGAGTTTCCTGTAACCAAATGGAAGTCGTTGCAGTGAAGCAGGACGGTTATCCAACACTCTTTTGGCTTCATCCAAATAGGGACAAAGGTGAATGGGTTGATTCCCTTCACATAACCTACAGGGACACATAACTTTACCCTTGGTTCCATGAACCTTACTACCACTAGTTGATGGTGTGTCACCAGCATGATCTCCAAAATTTGATGACACATGATGATTTGAACGAGAAGACCATTCTTCTAAGATCTGAGGAATATCAGGACAATTTCAAATAACTTTGTGAGGCTTGATGGACGGTTTCTCATCAGATATTGCATTCAAATCAATGGTTTCTTGGTTGCCCCTCTGCTGGATTTGCTTTTTCTTCTTCTTCTTCCCTTTCTTCTTCTTCTTAGACACCTGGTTACTAGTACCAATACTTTCACCAGGCGAAGAGGAAGAAGGGGAGGAAGAAAAATTCGAGGAGAAGGCAAAGGGTCAACTTTAGGATCAACTAGAGGTTGATTTTGTCCAGTTGGAGGAGTACTCAATTGCGGAGAAATCACAACATTTTCAACCAAGGAGGTTGAAAACAACCATAATAGCAAGCCAATGGTAAATCCCAAAAGGGACAATGTAGCCATATAAGGAGCACCAATATTTCCTAAAGGAAGAAAAGGACTAGGATTCCCATCAAAAGGAATTCCTTGATCGGTGGACTTCAGATTTGTCACCATATGTTTCAACCTAATATCAACTAAGGAGTGAGCATGGAGGATGTTATCTGTGTTTAATTAATTTTATTTTAATCAGAGTAACATAACAAAACAAAAGAGGGATAATCTAGGCAAAAGGCTTACCAAGCAACTTTGAACTGCAGAATACCTCCTGGCAAACCAAGAAGTACGAGCAGGCAATCTCCCGGAATTGTGTTCGGTGTATCACAATGTACAATGCGGCCGACTCGGTTACCTAAGGATGGATAGCAGTGTAGTGTTGTCCTCCCATATATACCTAAAAGTACGTGGAGGCTCAATCTGTATAAGCGTTTTCTAATGCAAAACCACACAGTGAGAGCATTCCCATATACTTTACGTATTGTAACACCGCCCTATATACACAAAGGTACGTGGACGAGCTACGATTTACTCACATATGTGGAATGAGGTATCACACTCGAGATGTATTGTAGACAAGTTAGCGACAGCTACTTTGTTTTACGACACTAGAACACGTCTCTAACCTAGACCTCTAAATGTTTTTCGTTAGGTGACAATGCTCCATTAGGTAAATTCAGATAAATTTTAAGTTGATCTTCTTTAGAATTTTCCTTTTAAGGTTCACCATGTGATGGATTTTTGCAATTCTTAAAATGCAATTAATATGATAAGCATTTTTTCCATTCAATTTAACGATGAAAATCCTAGCTACTTAGGGATAGAGCAATCAAATTTCTTTTGATCAAAGAGAAAAGAGCACAATCTAAATGCAAATTCCCTACACTATTCCTCTTAGCGCACACAAACTCTTTCAATGCAACATGCATGTATTTCTTTTCAATTTCCCTTAATTTGAATGAACAAAAAGGAAAATTAATGCACAATCGATCAATAAACTCTTTTCATAAAAATGACGATTTTGCGACAATTTCTTTTCAAGGAAAGGAAGACTTTACGACACTTTCGTTTTCAAATAAATGAGGAATTACAAAAATTTCAATGAAAATACTAATCATATGCACACATCAATCAATCAATGTTTCATGAATGAGGACTTTACGACAATTCAACTTTCGAAGGAAAAGACGATTTTACAACACTTTCTTTCGACAAAGATCAATCAAAATAACAGATTGAAAATGACAAAGTAAATACATAAGAAACATTTATCAATCCTAGTCTAAGTAGGTCCAGCTAAGGAGATGAAAAACTATTTTCAGAGACAAGACATCATTGACATTCAGCAAGTCATTCAAACAAGAGAAAATTGGCAAAAACTTCAGCTCCTAGATGGGAAACTGACCCTCAAGGGATCAGCGCAGGCTCCAGTGAGAGACAGTGTGCTTCAATGTACTGGATCTATGCAGAAAGTGCATTGCAGTGCACTGTGTCCTTCATTGGGCTGTGCCGGTGACAGTGAGCCATTTTTTAAGGCAATATGACACAATTTTGACTCAATTTTCAATGAAATAAGACTGAAATTCAATCAACGACCACAAGTATAGTATGTAGAAATGTCTTAAGAGGTTGATAAGCTACCAAGATGGATAAATCGCTCCCTAGTGGAGTCACCATTTTGTTTTGGGAAGTTTTAGTGCCTATGGATAAACGCTTAAACCCCTAGACTAGTAGCTAAGTCTAGAACAATAGTACAAAGCATTCTCTACTTTTTCTATAACCAATAGATTAAATAAGACAGTTAAGAATCCTACTTGAAGCTTCCGCTTACTCCTTATCTCCCTTGACCAATTATGTTGCTCTTTTCCGTACTTAATCCTCTTGAAAAGTACCTGCACACAGATAGAAGACAAAAAATGATCAAAGCATATGATAATGATCTATTGATTAAATATAAAATGGAATCAAGTGCATCATACACATATGAAAGCATCAATGAAAAGTACAAACATATGGAAAAAGTTTTGAACACTTTATTACTAAAAGGAAGAGTTACAACCCAATTTTCTTGATTCAGTGTCACTCCTCCAGTTCAATCCCATCCTCTCCTCATAAAAAACAAGACATTTTGACATCATTACAATACTTGAAACCAACTCAAGTATCATACCAACAACATCTCCCTATAATTCAATGATTTCCAGCCCTTGATCACTTATATGAGTGGTATTTTTATAGGTGAATCAAGGAAGTTATGCCATAAATGGTGATAATGAATGCCCTCCCAAACTTGGGATATAGTTCCATGGAAGAAGGGATAAAGGGATTGATGTTCCTTAACTCCCTCCCTCATCCAATTTCGAGCCCAAAGGAGTGGATAGCCTTAGGAAACTTCTAGAGGCATCCTATGGATAAGAATATTTCAAACCCCAATGCAGATTTCACTCAAATTTGCCCAGCGCAGGCCAACAAGGACTCAAGTGCGCTGCAATGCACCCTGCCAATGTACTAGGCTGCACTGCAGTGCACTCTGATAAAGGCTTGTCTGCACTGATCTTCTTAGAGGCAGTTTTTGGATGATTTTAGTCATGGAATCTCTTGGGAAGGAGGCATTCTTGATGGTTGACTTAATTTAGGGCATGTAACAACTAAATTAGGGTTTGATGGGCCCTAATAGTACTGATATGTAAGTCAGGGTTTATGTGCTCAAATGAATCTGTAACACAAAGTGAAGCATTATTAGCATTAATTGATGCCCCGAAGAAAGAAAATGGAAACACCTAGTAAGCAACCTAAAATCTCTAGCATGAATCATGAAGAAGAGGAAGAAATGCAACATGATATATCAAAATTATGAGACTAAGTGCAACAAAATTCACTCTCACAAAAAGTAACAAAAGCTAAGATGGATGGTTTAAAGAAAGGCATGGAAGCTAAGATGAATGAAGTGGAAGCTAAGATGGATGGTTTGGAAGCTAAGATGAATGACGTGGCAGCTAATATGGAAAGAAAAATGGACGATTTGAAGCAAATTTGACAAAGTTTCTAAAACAAATGTTTATGAACAGAGAAAGGGTAGTAAAGGAACTCATGATGAGAACAAAATAAATGTTAATCATGATTTCATAGACTCTAACATTTGATTGAAGATCCACCATGTTTCAAAGATCTATATGAGGAAGTTTTATGGCAAGGATCTCGTAACATTGATACTACAGATGGAGCAATTTTTTGATCTCCATAATGTGCAAAACACACAAAAGGTACGTATTGCAACTTTATATTTGAACCAAATCAGTTTGTATGGTATCGATGGCTTTGCTCTCGTAAAAAAATTGTCGCTTGGGCAATTTTTATGGAATAAATGATAGCACATTATGAGGATACAAAAAGCAACACCTTTTTTAGCCAATTGATAAATCTCAAACAAAAGGG
>APFE031546015.1:58532-76321 GCA_000404065.3 Pinus taeda | reverse complement strand
AGTTGTGAAGAATGCCAAAGGTATACATGAGGAGGATTTGACTTGGCATTCATTTGAAAGGCTCTTCAAGAAGAAGTACTTGTCTGAGAGGTACTATGATGAGAAAGCTAAGGATTTTTATGAGTTGTGGATGGGTTCTATGACTAGATGATGAGTATGCTAGTAGAGTTTGGGAGCTATTGAGATACGTGCCTTACCTCAGGGAGGAGAATGCCAAAGTTGATAGATTGATGAGTGGACTTCCAGTTGCATAAAGAGACCAGATTGAGTTTGATGAGCCTAGATCATTGGAGGAGGTGATATGAAAGTTAAAGCATTGTTATGAGCAGTCGAAGTGCAAAGTTGAGCCTAATAGTGACTTAAAAAGAAATGATAAAGCTAAAGGAAAATGGCCACCTAAGAGAGGAAGACATCAAGATGCAATTTAGAAATAAAATGTAGTTCCTTACAAGAGATTCAATATAACTAAGAAGGGACATGGGGAATAGAAGGCTAGAGGTGGTGGTAGGGAACCATTGCAATGTTTTATCTGTGGTAAGGTTTGTTGTAAGAGGGATTTTCCGCAATATCAAAGTGGTGGTATACGACAAATATACAATGTTCAGGATGCACATACAGTTGGTTATGTCGGTCATAGAATTCCTCGGATCTATGCAATTGTGGACAATAGGAAGACATCAATCACTAAGATGGAAGGTAAGATTTGTGATCAAAATGTTTCTATTTTGATTGATCCTAGATCTAACTATAGTTATATTAATCCTGACTTGGTGGATAAGTGTGGTTTGAGAAAAGAAGTGCATGTAGAATCTTGGTTGGTAAAATTGGTTATAGGTAAGAAGAAGAGAGTTCACCATAGAGTGAGAGCTTGTGCATTTGAGTTAAATAGTATGCCTATAATAGCACATTTGAATGTATTTCCATTGGGATCGTATAGTATGCTTTTGGGTATGGATTGTCTATACCATCATAGAAGCAAAGTGGATTTCTTCGACAAGACCATTTAGTGTGTGGATGATAGTGGTGAAAAGAGGACCTTGTAGGGGAAGAAGAATCCCACATCCACGAGGATGGTTACTACTATGCAAGCTAAGTGTAGTTGTAGAAAGGGTTTTGTGATGTTTGTAGTACACATTTATAGTGAAAAGGGTAAGCAAGTGGAGGATGCTGATGTGTTAAGAGCGTACCCAATTTTATAGAAGTTTCAGGATGTATTTTCTAAGGACATTACATAGTCTCCTCTCATAGGGATGTATAAGTTTCTATTGATTTGGTGCAAGGGGCAACACCAACATCAAAATCACCTTACAGGATGAGCACACCTGAGTTAGTTGAGTTAAAGTTCGAGCTGAACGAAATGTTAGACAAGGGGTACATTAGGTTGAGTTTATCACTTTGGGGTGCATTAGTGTTGTTCACGAAGAACAAATATGACACTCATAGATTGTGCATTGATTGCAGGAAGCTAAACAAAGTAACGATCAAGAATAGGTTTCCATTTTGGGAGATTGATGATTTGTTTGATCATTTGAAGGGAGCATCAATGTTCTCTAAGATTGACTTGAGATCGGGATACCATCAGCTATGCATCAAGGAAGAAGATATTTTCAAGATTACGTTTAGGTTCATGTATGGGCATTATGAGTTTTTTGTTGTTCCATTCAGTTTGACTACTGCTCCAGCTACATTTATGTGTTTCATGAATTTTGTGTTGCGTCAATATTTGGATAAGTTTTTTATTGTGTTCATTGATGATATAGTGGTATATTCTAATAATGAGGAAGAACATTCTGAGCATTTAGCAGCAGTGTGGAGATTACTAAGAGAGCATCATTTGTATGCTAAACTTTACAAGTGAAGTTTCTTTTAGACTGAGGTACATTATTTGGGGCCAGTTGTCTCCAAGGACAACATGGGAGTGGATCCAAAAAGATAAGGGCCATCATGGAGGGGAATGCTCCTCAGAATGTGGATGAGGTGAGATCATTTATGGGATTGGCAAGTTACTACAGGAGGTTCATATCATATCACTGTAGCTGAAAGGTAAGAAGTTTGAATGGATAGAAGAATGTGAGGCTAGTTGTGAGAAACTTAAGCAATTGTTGACACATGCACCAATGTTAAAGATTGTGCATCTAGAATAGGATTTTGTAGTGTGTATAGATGCTTCCAAGATAGGACTTGGTGGATTTCTGATATAAGAATAACAAGTAGTTTTCAATGAATCACATAAACTGAATGAGCACAAGTAAAACTATCCAATGCATGATCTTGAGCTAGAGGCAGTTGTACATGCATTGAAGATGTGGATACACTATCTTCTATGTAGGAGGTTTACATTGATGAGCAATCAAAGTGGGTTGAGGTATTTGTTTGGATAGATGAATATAAATGCAAGATATGATACATTAAAGACAAAGAGAACTGAGTTGTGGATGACCTTACGAGGAAGGTATAGGTAAATCATATAGTAGCAATGAGCTTTTATTGGACATAGTTACAAAATATGATCTTATAGGTAGGAAAGAAGGATGACAAATACATGGAGATTATGCACATGTTACAACAAAGAATAGGTACAGGTATAGGTATAGGGATAGGTACATGTACAAGTGATTAGGATGAAGACTATCATCTCATAGTAGATTGTTTGGTGAGGTTTAGAGACATGATCTATGTGTCAAATTGCAGTGAGCTCAAGAAGCTTATCTTGAGGGAGTTTCACACCAACACATACTTGGGTCATCCAGGATATCAAAATACGTTGACGGAGGTAAATAAGTTCTACTATTGGCCGAATCTAAATAAGGAAGTGGCAGAGTTCATGGCTAGATATTTAGATTGTCAGTAGCTCAAGGTGGAATGTAAGGATCCATTTGGTTTCCTCGAGCCTATAGTGATTTTGGAATGGAAATGGCAGGTCATTTCCATGGATTTCATCACAGGTCTTCGGAAGATAGTAAAGAAGCATGATTCTATTATGGTCATGGTTGATAGGTTGAGAAAGGTAGTTGACTTCATTCTAGTAAAGAGTATATCATAGAGATAGTGAGACTAAATGGTGTTCTAAATAGGATTGTGTTAGATAGGTTGCAAAGTTCACTTCCGTGTTTTGGAAGGAGCTTTTTGCAAGCTTGGGCATAGGGGTGGCCTTCAACATAGTTTATCATCCGCAGACATATTGATAGACAGAGAGGGCCAACAAGATCTTGGAGGATATGTTGAGGATGTACATGATGCACCAACAAAGGAAATGGGAGGATTATATTCCATTGGTGGATTTTTCATAAAAAAATGGTTATCAAGAGTCCTT
This sequence comes from Pinus taeda, assembly GCA_000404065.3. Taxonomy (NCBI): domain Eukaryota; kingdom Viridiplantae; phylum Streptophyta; class Pinopsida; order Pinales; family Pinaceae; genus Pinus; species Pinus taeda. The sequence continues at coordinate 73,008 of APFE031546015.1, read as the reverse complement.
GAGGATGAGCCCTCTCAAGGCATTGTATTTACATATTTGTAGCACTCCCATCATCTCGCGTGATCCAGTGAACAGGGTATTATTTGGAGCAAACATGTTAGTAGACTTGGAACAGGATGTAAAGGTTATAAAGAAGAATCTAAAGGAAACACGGGATAGAAAAAGAGTTAAGTGGATCAAAACGGGGTGTTCAAGGAGTATCAAGTTAGGGAGCATGTGTATTTATGCATCAAGCCAAAGAAAATATCTTTGGGGATTGGTTCATGTGCCCAATTGGCACCAAGGTATTAGGGGCCTTTGAGATCCTTGAGAGAATTCGAGTAGTGGCATATTGACTTGCACTACCTCCAAGACTAAGAATCCAAGATGTTTTCTAGATTTCATTGCTTAAGAAGTATATAAGGGATGTTGACCATGTTATTGATTGGTCTATATTGCAGGTGGAGAAAGGAGAGTTCCCGTGAGATCCTTAGTGCATATTGTAGTGAAAACATCTCATGCTCAGGAACATAGCCATAGAGAAATTTAATGTTTAGTCGAAGCACTTTGGGCCAGAAGAAGCTACATGGGAGATGGTTGATCAAATGTGGGCCCTGTATCCTTCATTGTTTATGAGTAGAGGGAAATAAATTTTTGTTTGATGATGGTATATGTTTGGCATGTGCTTGTTGATGTTTTGGTAAATGTATGTATATGTATGCAAATTTAAATAACACCATGATCTAAGTTATAAAGCTTCAATAAGTGGTATGGGTGTCATGTTATTATGGTTATTATATTGTCATGTTGTCATGATGTTTTGTTATTGAGCAGGTCTTTCATTGTGAATACTACATCGAGCTAAGTTATAAAGCTCCATCGACACTATGTTTTCTTTTTAGCAGTTTTGTTAAGGTCATGGTGTGGTTCAACACCTGGGAAGGTGTTCCCCAAGGGGGAGGGTTTTGTAATAGCCCTCATGAAAATTTCTTGTAATAAAATTTAATAAAGGAACAATAAGACCACGATTAAGGGACACTCATTCCAAGTTGAATGGTGGGAAAAGATATCCTAGTGGGCATCATGGGATGTGTGTTTTGGCTAAGGAAAATCAGTGAAGGCTAAGGTGAAGGCATTAAAAGGAAAAAAAGGCATTTTGGGCACATTTATTTATGAAAATAAAGGAAATTAGGAGAGAAGGAAGGTAAAAGGTCACGAGTTGCATGTGAGGAGTAAATTGAAGGAAAATAATGGAAAATGAAGAAAATAGAGGTGTTATTAATACAAAGGCTTCTAGGGATCAAATGGTAACCTTTTTTCAGTTCAAGTATGGATTTTTATAATTATTCTCTCTCTCTCTCACTCTTGGTCACTTAGATTTTTCATGAAGCACTCTAGCTTTGGAGAAAGGAAGGAAAAACAAGAAAAGGGAAAGGAATGAAGGAAAGGATCAAGGAAGAAGATTAAGATCAAGAAACTTCAATAGGAATACTTGCGGGTAACCTTTTGCATGTGTGATTTTCTAGTTAGTTTAGACATGCATGGATTTGCATGTTGGTGTATGGTTCTCTTCCCATCAGTGGCATGGATTTGCCTTTTTTTGGATGCCATGGTATGTTGGGATGTTTATCTTGGTTTTGAGCTTTGGTTTGTCGAATGGATTTCAGAATCAGGGGCGGAGGTGGTCTCAAGTTTCATTGCCAAAGGCCTAGGAATCCCTTGACTGGTTTTGGTGTGACACATAGTAAGGCCTAAGGGAGAAGTCTCACTTAGGGCCTAGTGATTCCGGTTTGGATTATGGTAAATATTGAGAGAATAGTCTTAGTTTATGGCCTATTATTCTAGGATTGGATTGGGGTATAGCCTGAGGCACAAGGATACAAAAAATTCCTCATGGATAACGATGCATTATGAATGGCATTCCAAGTTTGGTTCGGTTATGATCAGAGCACTAGTTTTGGTGTGATCACGGTTTGGTGAGGGTAGAGGTGGTTTAATCTCTGGGTTCCCTTAGTTGTTCTTGGATCGGTTGTCCATTGAGATCCCACATTCATGCTTGGAATATGGCATGGGGGTGACTGGGTGAAAGAGAGACTTGGTTCAACCGTGTCTATGGTTGGGTGGTATGTGGAAGTCCCGAACCTAATCAGATTTTCATATGATTAATAAAAGCTAAGTTCTATTACATTTGCATTGGCTTATATTGGTATTTAATGGCTACCATATCTTCGATATTTTTATGGTTTTATGTTGTTTATAAGCATGGTTATATCACTAGTTCATGTCATGGTTATTTCATGTACTTACTTGTAATGTTTGAATGGAGTGGTGTAGGACCCAACTAATGTTATATTAGTTTAATGGAGAAGGAGGTGATCCTTTTGGTTATGTTTCATAAGTTCTTTCAGTCATTTATTATTTGTCTTGTATCCTAGACCTGTAGGTTGCATTGATGCCAAGTGTTTGATAGAATATCAGTCTTGCTCCTAGTCCTGAGGTTGATTTTTTATTTATCAGCATTGTTATGATGTGCTTCATGGATTATGAAGGTTGTAGCAAGTTCTGGACAGAGGTCAGGATTATGGAAAAAAAAGTGGCTCAATTGTTGGGGTTGTTGGTATAGTTATGTTGATAAAAGTCCATAGTTATTGGCACATACACATATGAGTGTGAATTTGGGTTGTTGGACGTTGTCATGGCTATAGAATAAGAGTGACCAGGGGTTAAAAGGCTTGAATCATCACTGGGACTCAGAGACATGATGTCTGAGTGGCTGACATGTCTCCTTAGGGTGTTGTTGCTAATGTGGATGGGTTTGTTTGATATGTTTTGTTACTTCCATTTCCTTAAGGTCACCAAGGACATTGAATCCCTTATAGTAGTCTCTCCCGTCACATGTTTACCCCACCTAGCATGTTGCTTGGGTGGACCTAGGAGGAGCGGGTGTTACAAGTTAACTTGATGAAAATGAGTTTTTGCTAAAGGATTGATCACAGAGGGTGGTTTTCAGGCTCTTCAATGATCTGTAGTCCCCGGGGAATGGAGATAAGATTTTAGTTTCTAGGTTCCACTTCCATAACTAGAACTTGGAGTTCAGGCCATGTCATAGTAGCACTCAGCTCACGTTTACCCTGGAGAGCTTGTAGAAGTGTGTAAATGTGGGAGGAGGGATTACATAAGGAAATATGGAAGTCTATTATAGTGAAACACTCTCTTATAATATTTGTAGATACCACGCCTATGATAAGGAGATGTGTTTTGTTGTGAAAGGTTGTTGACAATGGAAACATTATATTTTGGTGAAGGAGATAAGTCTCTTCGATTTATGTAGACATAATAGAATGATCACCATAATAAATTTTATATATACCTACAACAACCATTTAAACATCAAGTACAATTGTGCTACATGAGACATCTTTATATTCCTTCAAGTGAGAATGCCAAGTTGATTTGGCTGCCATATTACAATAAGGTAACATGGAATTTTTGTGTGGAGAATACAATGGTAGTACTATAGAAGATATTTCAATAACTAAAACTTCAACAAGATGGTAGAAACTATATCAAGTCATACACTTCCTACATCAATACCAAACTAAAAATTAGAAGTAGGCTTATACATCACTCTTCCTACTCGTAAGTAGCCCTAGGTATGTATCCCGATGGACTATGTGTCTAGCCTTCCTTTTATGAAGCATGGTAATGGTTATGTGTTTGTCGTCATTAATATATTTTATAAAATAACTGTTTTGATTGCATAGAAGAGGAGTCTCACAACAAAATTGATTTCTAAGATTCTCTTCAAATAAGTGTACTTTCATTTTAGAATCCCTTATACCATTATATTATATTGAAAGAGTAGGTTTTTAACCACATTATAGTCAAGCCTTTGGTCATTTTTGGACACCAAGCTCACCAAATCAACTCGTTTCCACCCCCAATTGTTTGTAAGATAGAGGTCATTAACTAGATGATCATATACATTTCTCACATGTATAGCTCCAACCACCAACAAACATGCGATGAGAGTCTCCCTTATGTTCAACATAAATACCATAAAGCTCTTTGTCACTCAACTGGCCATAGCCCCTTTCAGGTGGACCTACGAGCTCAATCATTAGGTCCCATTGATTTTGCACTACCACTTGCAACTACATAGTGAAAATTTGCACATGTTCAATATAAATCCAACAAAACTAGCACATTCATTGAACACATTCAACACATTTGTCTGTGGGTCCATGGTATCTTCCAAAAAGCTAATGATAAGTACAAACAACACCTTGATTAACTCCAAATGCCACACAAGTTTCAAGTAAGAAATATGTTTTGGTTGCATTTGCAAAATGAATTCCTTGGAGGGGCCCATTGGAAGCTTCAGTCACTCCATTATGGACCTTATACTATCACCAATGTTGTGTGCAAAAATACTCTTGAGGTATGCATCTCCTCGCTTCCTTTGCCTACACCTAGTGTTCAATGTGGATTGCATTTAGCCATACTTTCCACCATTGTTGGACACATCATTAATCCTATCATAGCTAACAATGACACTGCACAAAATATATTGCATTGAATAGGCCACAAGTGATCATATCGTGGACACATATTAAGAGAAGTCACCAATAGATGATCTAGCTATATCAGGTTATCAATGTAGGTCAACTCCACCAAGGCATGGGGCTTACCAACGACCATGATAAGGAGAAGTTTGTTGGAAGTATTGCCTTTGATGGAAAATGTGCAACAAACAAAGGAGTATCAGAAGGAGTAGAAAGGGATGCAGGAGAAACAACACAAATAACAACAACACAAGGAATAGCAGGAAGTAATAGAATGCAAAGGAGCAAAAGAAGGAGGAAGAGTTGTGATACATTAAAATGTTTTGATAATGTTGCAGAAATTACTATATTACATAATCTGGTGTGATGTAAAATTGTTCCTTAAGCTTAACTGTTGTAATGCAAAGGTAAGACTCCAAGGAAAACATAAAGATTCTTGTGATGCATTAATAAGAAATAGATTTGTATTTGATGTTGGCATTAGGTTGAACCATTTAATGATTACATGTGGTTGAAATGAGTATTCAATGAAGTAATTTTTCTTTTTTAATATTCAAGATATGAAGAGTTTGGAAACGAATGAGTGGAAGGCAAAGAGTTAAGTCTATTCACTTCATATTCCTATGTGGGATACAAACATGCAAAAAACCATCTGTGTAAAATATGTGATTTTGGAAGGCATAAGAGAGGTTAGAGAATGGATGAATGTGGGGGAGTTAATTGAACTATTATAAGTTAAATACATGGAACTTATGAAGCTGATGTGAAGCATATTTGAAGGGAAGAAGATGTAGAAATGAAGATAGAGATATGGAAATTTTATGACTAGGTAAACCAGTACATTGTTATTTCGTGTTTGCATAAGGGATGGTAGTATCCTTTTAAGTTGAATCTTGATAAATATCCAGTTGGAGTTGGTTGAGGTAGAAGCCTCCTGTGGGTTTTAGTCTACAAAAAACATATGGTAGTTGGAGCTTCCTTGCATATTGCAACTTGCAAAAAATGGAGGTATCAGCCTCCTATATGTTGGGGCCTACAGAAAATTAGATGTAATAAGGAGTAGGAGCTTGCCTTTACATCATAACAATAATAAAATGTGTCAACATGTGTTGTTATTATGTGTTCATGTATCTGGTTTGGTTTACTAATTACTTGTTGATGACATATCCATATGTTGCTTATTATTTGTTAAGATGTTCATGTTATGTATCAATTAATGATATGAATGAAAAGAAAATTAATGTCCATGTATATACTAAATTCATTCACCCCCACGCCCACCCCCTCTCCGTTTAGTCAATTTTTCAACAAAGTTTCCCTATCTCAAGGAGGAACTCAATCCAACCGAGGCCATTGCCTCACAAGCACGAAGGATTGATCCTAGTAGATATCAATAAAAACCCACATGTTTCACTAGTTCATAGCACATTTTTTCTATTTTGGCAATCTTTTATTTTTGAAAGATTTTACGTCCCAAATTTATTAACTTATTTCGAGGCCCCGAACGACAATTTTTTGTGAAATAGGCTAACGGAAGTCAAAGGCTATCATTGTCAATCAAAAAATGTACTTCTCAGATAGAATTATCTAATGGGCTATCATGCACACCAAATAAACATTGTATGACAATGTTATGACCATAGGAAGTTGACGTTCAACTTACCTCGTCTAGCCCCAAAACCCTTTGTCGCTTCATCTCCTATGATTAATTTTTTGGATGTTCAAGGTTCTCATTTCTTCTTTGTTATAGAAAGGTTTGTGATATTCATTGTAACACAATTTGATAAATACACATATTCATCACATTGTTTCTCAGAGAAAAGCTACCACCATTTGAGGTAGTTTTTTTCATTTTGCATGTATATAGTTTCAACATTTTCCAGTTATTAATAAAAGTAAAGTTTTATAATATCTCTGTGTTTTGGTTATAAATTTGTATATTATTTAGTTTCTTTAAAAAAATCGGATTAGGTTGGGATTTGACTTATATATTTACACATTGTTTAGGAGGAAACAAAGGTCTAGCAAAGTGAGATGCAATGACAAAAGTGAGAGCTAGTGAAGAGAGAACCTAATGTAAGCAAGTGTATAAACATGAGAGAATGATAATACTAGTGATGAATGACAACAACAAAGACAATAATTACTTTTGAGATGAATTTTGTAAAAATGTATATGGTTATAAGAGTATAAGACCTAGATAGACATGTATACATTTGTGGGTAATATCTTGGAGTTGACGTAAGTGAAAGGGGAGAAAATGATGTTGTAAAAACTTGTAGTAGACATAGGTGACAAGGGATAAAAGCATATAAAGGAGAAGGTGGATACCCTCCCTTTTTATATTTACATGTTGTTTAGGAGGAAATAAAGGTCTACCAAAGAGAGAGGTAGTGAAGAGAGAACCTGATATAAGCAGGTGTATAATCATGAGAAAATGATAATATAAGTGATGAATGACAATAACAAAAGAAAAATTACTTTTGAGATGAACTTTGTAAATTACATGTATATGGTTATAAGACTATAAGATCTAAATAGACATATATAGAAGTGTGGGTAATGTCTTGGAGTTGAACTAGGTGAAAGGGGAGAAAAAGATGTTGTAAAAACTTATAGCAGACATATGTGACAAGGGAGAAAAGCATAATACTGTCACTCAAATTTAACTAGAAAATTTTTAAAATAAACATGAGTCCATTAGCTACACAATAATAGTTTTTTAGTACATAATTTTAATATTCTGTGACATTTGAACAAGTGATCAAATTTTTAAAATAGTTAAAAATACTCCATTGTAATATGCTTGATGTGAAGAGAGAGCAAGCTAAAATAACAATAAATTTCACTCTTATTAAAATCAAAAGCTATTACTTGTGGTGCATAAAATAATAATAAATATACTATTAAACTAAGAAATAAAAAAACGGCTACAATGTGGGTGCTTATTATGTGGGCACTTCGGTCGGTACTTACTACAAAGATAGGTTTGGCCGTGATGTCGGTGCTTAATTATCTTGCACTAATAAAGGAATGATATAAATGTAGTAAATGTTGATTTTTATATCGTATCGAATCTTAAGGCGCGTTGCATTTCTGTTTCTCAATTCTCCATAACACAAGTTTTACGTGTTGAATCTAATTACATAATTAGTTTTTCCAATATGGAAGATCAAAGAGAGAGCGAGGAGCAGGAGCAGGAGCGAGGATGATGGAAGAAGACCAAATACCTCCTCCTCACAGCTCAATAATACTGTACACAATTCGGAGGAGCATTTCTTTGGTAATCATAGAGTGGAGGTTGCTACTCAGACAGAAGATATTGCGCTAGTAGGAGTATTGCCCGTTGGTCCACAGGATCAGACCGTTAGAGAGGAAGCAGTGAATACGATACAGATTGGTGATTTTGTGCTAGAGATACAGAATGTGATAGAGAATGCTAATGTTAACCACCGCAGATGCATTTCTCAATGGCATCACATAGGGTTATTACAGCACAATAACCAAATAGACTTAATTCCATTGCCTACCTTTGGAACAAATATAGGAGATCCTTTTTCTGTGGTTAACTTAACGCTTCCTTTTGTCATTCCAACAACAGAACATCCCCTCCAGAGACAATTAATACGCACTCCGTCCTGCCCAATTTGCTTTGATGCTTATGAAATGGGTGATGAGTTATTTCAACTGGACTGCGGCCACATCTACCACCGCAGATGCATTTCTCAATGGCTTTGGTATGGTGATACCTGTCCAGTCTGCCGATACCAAATAGATAGATAATTTTATTGGATATTCGAGGATGGTTTGGAGACCTCAGGTCGTCTCATGTGGAAACAAGATTGATATTAATTTATTTGAGAATTATCTAATTATTATTCTCTAGAGATTCAGTGGCGTAGAAAGAATTAATAGCATTTTTGATATTTAATTGGTTTTGAAATGAAATGTAACCATTTCATTTAATAGAAGTTTGATTTACTTTTACCATATGTCAATTGTAAGAAAGAGCATTGCTACCACTGTTAGTTTATTGAAATTTGAAACTGATAACATTGCAGGTTTTCTGCGCTTTATTCTTTGTTGTGTAATATTTCTTGAATATAATGTATCAACGCTTGGTCAGTGTGATTCCAGATTGGATTGCGGGTTACAGATTTCTGTTATTATGCAAATCATGAATGTGAGTACAATGTACTTGTTGTTTCTGTTATTATGCAGATCGTGGAGGTGAGTAAATTGTATTTGTTATGTAATTTGATTTAAAGCTACTTTTCAAGGGTGGAAATGATAACTGTGAATTCATTAATATAATTCATGTTAAACTGTTATGGGGTCTTACATCTTACAATCATGTAGAAAGTACTATTTTGCAAGTTGGGCATAGAATTGGTGATGGTAGTATATTTACAAGAAAAGCAGGAAAATTGCGGAGTTTACGTTATGCATGGTTACCTTAATCAAAGATGAGAGAACTATAGGAGGTAAGATTACATGCAAAGTTTAAATGAGGAAATATAGACCAGCAATTACAAATATCTTTTACTGCTAATGCATGCAATAAAAGATTCCTGGACCAGAGGAGGTAGCAAAACTTATACAATGGAGAATTGCAAAACCCCCTAACTGGGAATCGTTGATCACAAAGTGGACAACCTAAGTTCATGGGATTCTCTTAGTTCATCAACTGTGCGATGGGTTGGACATTAAATGGATTATTGATTGTAATAAATATTAGGTTACTGACGGTAGAACAACTAAAGATGGCCTGAAACCTAGACCACTGAGATCTAGTCTTAGGAAAAAGAAATTAACCAGGGATCCTTAAACAGAAGGTAATTTTTTTCCTGGGCATATTGTTGCTAGATACATACGATTTCTAGAATAGGTTCTATAATACAGCATGCACTGATATCTACAGACATGATATCTACAGACTTTGAGATAGGAAAGTTTGAAAACATGCAATGTCATTACGCTGGAGGGGATTTAGCTCAACATTAACCTGGAGCTACAATTCCAATCCAGACAAGAGGCCAATTTGTATGAAAGATGAATTTCAGCCCACACTAGGAGCGGAATTATTCCTCATGCCCATCAAACAGATATAGAAGGAAAAGGAAATAAAGGAAAAAAACGAACGCTAGTGCAGAAAAATACACTAAAACATTCATTGGCAAATTACTGAAGGACACCTACAATTGCTGAAATGATTCAGATTAAACATACTACGCAAAAATACTAGAAATTCCCAGAATTGTGAAAAAATCAGTGGAACTGTCATTGCAAAGAAAAGCATTACCACTCAACTAGTTAATCTATTCATTACACAATTTTTCCCACTCAACTAGTCAATCTATTCATTGCACAACTATTCTAACGTTTTCCTCATAAATGGTTTGAAAGCCTAGTTACTACATTCTGCTCGAGAAAAAGGCACCACAATAGTCACTGAATGTGTAGGGTTAGAAGTAAATGTAAATTACTAATATTAGTTGGTATGTTTCTTATGGTGAAGGGTGTTGTGCAATAATGGAGAACTCTCCTCCAACTATTATTGGCCTGTAAGATTTGTATGTGGAGCTGGGGAGGTAGCACTTTGTTACTCTCGCACCTCTTGGATATGGTAGCACTTCATTACACTCCCATCCCTTGGATGCTCACTAACTACTCGAACTCTACAATGTAAAGTCTGGCTTAGCCTGCTCACTACTGAAACTACGCAATGCTGAATTTAAGGACATACAAACTAGCAAACTGCATTGTGTAGTTTCTTTAGCCAACAAGGCACTCCCTCCCATAATCGCACAATGAAAGTTAGCATTGGGCTAGACTTGCACAATTTGGAAGACAGAGCGGTCACCTCCTGCAATGCTAGTTGTGCAAGGAAAGGTTTGGGCTAATGAAACCTTAGAGTATGTGGTAAGAATCTATAGGGTGCAATGTCATTACGCTAGAGGGGATTTAGCTCAACATTAAGCTGGAGCTACAATTCCAATCCAGACAAGAGGCCAATTTGTATGAAAGATGAATTTCAGTTCACACTAAGAGCGGAATTATTCCTCATGCCCATCAAATAGATATAGAAGGAAAAGGAAATAAAGGAAAAAAACGAACGCTAGTGTAGAAAAATACACTAAAACATTCATTGGCAAATTACTAAAGGACACCTACAACCGCTGAAATGATTCATATTAAACATACTAGCATTACCATTCAACTAGTTAATCTATTCATTACACAATTTTTCCCACTCAACTAGTCAATCTATTCATTGCACAACTATTCTAACATTTTCCTCATAAATGGTATGAAAGCCTAGTTACTACATTCTGCTTGAGAAAAAGGCACCACAATAGTCAATGAATGTGTAGGGCTAGAAGTAAATGTAAATTACTAATATTAGTTGGTATGTTTCTTATGGTGCTCATCAGAAGAAGGGTGTTGTGAAATAATGGAGAACTCTCCTCCAACTATTACTGGCCTGTAATATTTTTATGTGGTAGCACTTTGTTACTCTCGGACCTCTTGGATATGGTAGCACTTCATTACACTCCCATCCCTTGGATTCTCAATAACTACTTGAACTGTGCAATGTACAGTCTAGCTTAGCCTGCTCACTACTGAAACTACATAATGCAGAATTTGAGGACATGCAAACTAGCAAACTGTATTGTGTAGTTTCTTTAGCCAACAAGGCACTGCCTCCCATAATCGCACAATGAAAGTCAGCGTTGGGCTAGAGTTGCACAATTTCTAGAGGGAAGACAGAGCCCTCACCTCCAGAAAGGTGCAATGCTAGTTGTGCAAGGAAAGATTTAGGCTAAGGCAACCGAGACCTGCCGACTGGGATTGAAAACTTAGAAGTTTGAATGCATGTTGAAATTGAGTGCAAACAAGAGTGAGTAATCATGCATGCAAATAGTAAGTGCAGGATTCATAAAATGGGAAAACATGTATGTGTGTACCAGGTCACTGCAACGGCAACCATTGGTATGAAAACAGTGTCATGCATGTGACAACATCGAGATGCAAATGAAAACTGAAATGGTACTTCTACAATGTAACACACATTAAAATAATAGGAGGCACTCATTGAAATCAAGAAAACAACACCCTCACAAAGTGAAACAAAAAAGCGAGAGAAATGTAGTGCAAGACATGAGAAGCAGAATTACCCTCAAACAATTGAGCTAAAAGTGTCGAAGACTCCTCGATGTGATGTGGGATGTCAGAGCTGCAAGATCAATGTGAGGAATGAGCTCTGCAACATACGTTCATAAGTTTTGATAAGATTGTGGTTATGGCGTGCATGCCACAAACCTAGGAAAAATCAACACTTGGAAAGAGGTTTCTAAAATGATCCTTGCATGTAACCTCTACCTTCTAAAAATAGGTCCATAAATCTAGGGATGCGTTTTGCATGTCACCCTTTTCTATTTCAGGAAAAGAAGTCTATGTATGAAAATCAGTTTTGCCCGGTCCCAGAGGGAATCGGTCAACCATGAAGGCACATGCACCAGTCTCCAAGCCTGGGATGAGAATTTGTGCAATTTTTGGGTTGAGGCCTAGTCCTAGGTCAGATTGCATAGTTTTCTGAAGCAGAAATGCCTAAATTCTCTGCAGATTGCCAAGCTAATTTGGATGGAACACTGGTTCCCCTCAAGAATTGCACAGTTTTCTGGGGGATTGTCTCAACCAGCAAATAGTCTATCTCCGGAATGTGGTCTATGAGGGGAGACAAACAAGCCGACATGCACAAGTCGACAGGCCACTGAAACACTATTGAAAACTATGTACTTGATAGTGCAAGACATGGTGCAAGGGATGGTTGGTAGGGAGGCTCCGAAACAAAGCTAAAGAAAAATTTTGGAAGGTGGTTGTGGCCACTACAACATATCATCAAAGGGAGAAATTTACCAAAGGAAATGCATGCTCACCTACATAGTCATATACAGGTTCAAAAACCATAGAACTAAACAACTAGAAAAACAACAACATAAAAGAAAGAGAGTCGTTGAAATGCTGGGGATAGAGAGAGCCACATTTGCTAAGGGACTGCCCACCTAATGCCAGGTTTGTCCATAACATTCAAGTTCTTCACAACACAACTACATGAATGATATCACATAGAATATTCCTAGAATTAGTGTATCCTTCGAGGACACGAAAGTTGAGCATCAATCCACTATGCTTGAAATGGAAGGTACTATACTAAACCAAACTCTCTATTTCAATTGATCTGTGGGCTAGCTTAAGTAGCATCAGCCCCCAAAATGTGGAAAAGTGTAAATTGAAAAGAGATAAATTCATAAATGCATGGTTCGTCCAATTAGCAACCGGTACCAAAAGGAAGGTAACCAGTCAAGTAAAACAACATATGTTGAATTTAAATGGGTATCCTGTAGTACCCGTTTTAGCTATCATTCCTCTAGGATCTTATGATATGTTAAGAAGCATGGATTGGTTAGAAAAGCTAGGTATTATAAATTGTAAAGAAAAAATGGTACATGCATTAATTAGAATGGACACACTGGGATAATTAAGGAAACCACTGTCAATCCCACAAATTTCTACTTTGCCTCGAAAAAGAAGTGCTAGAAAAGGATGTCAAATTTATCTCGTACAGGTGGAAACCAAGGTTCAACTAACAGAAAAAGGAAGTCTAGATACCCTACCAATCATTAAATAATTTCCAGATGTTTTTCTAGAATAAATTTCTAGATTACGCCCCCATCGAGACATATATTTTACCATTAACTTAGTACCGGGTGTTGTCCTTGTCTCTAGAGATCCCATAACTACTAGAATTTAAGATGTAGTTACAGGAACTATTGCATAAGGCTTATATTAGGCCTAGTGTTTCACCATGGGAGGCACCTACATAAGGCTTATATTGAGGCCTAGTGTTTCACTCAGAATGTGCATTGATTATCATCAACTAGATAAAATTAACCATTAAAAATAGATATTTCCTACCTCGGACTAACGATCTGTTTGAAAAAGTGATGGGGTGCAACGATTTTTTCAAAAATTGATTTGTGAATTAGTTATCACCAGTTACGTATAAAATATGAGCATATTCATAAAAACAACTTTTGAACTTGCTATAGTCATTATGAATTTGTGGTGTCACCTGCTGGTCTCATCAATGCACCTAAAACCTTCATGTGTCTAATGAATAGTGTGCTCCACAAGTATATTTACCAATTTGTCTTAGTTTTCATTGATGACATCCTAATGTACTATAGAATTGAAGAAGAACACCAAGAGAATTTCATATTAGTGTTGCAAAGATCAAGGGAGCATCGACTTATGTGAATATCAGTAAGTGTGAGTTTTACAAACACAAAATTCAGTATTTGGGACATATTATCTCCAAAGAAGGATTGGCAGTGAACAGTGAGAAAGCTAAACCCATTACGAAATGGCCAATACCAAAATATGTATCAAGAGTTTGCTCCTTTATGGGGATTTTTGGGTACTTCTGAAGATTTATGGAGGGGTTTTCAAAACTAGCTTACTCCATTACCTCTCTACAAAAGAAGGGATTAACTTTTGAATGGAGAGACAAATTCCAGGAGAGCTTCAACAAGATGAAGAAAATTTTGACATCCACTCCTATTTTAAGGATAGAAGATCTGAAAAAGGAGTTTACGGTGTAAACAGATCCTTGTTTATAAGGATTGGGGGTTGTGCTACTACAAGACAATGTTATCATAGCTTATGATTCAAGAAAAATGAAAAAAAAAAATACATGAACAAAATTATGTTGTATTTGACCTGGGGCGAGTTGTCGTAATACATGCCTTGAAATTATGGAGGAATTATTTACTAGGGAAGAAAATTATTTTGGTAACTAAACATATCAACCTAAAATATTTCCTTAGCAAGCCTAATCTAAATGCAGGAAAGGAAATATGGTTAACGTT
>APFE031546015.1:26240-40724 GCA_000404065.3 Pinus taeda | reverse complement strand
CTACGGCTACAACCATATAAACAAATTCCCCTCAAGCAAGCTAAGAAGGATAATAAATTATCACCAAAGTATTATGGTCCATACAATGTGTTGCAAAAAAATGGTACTATGACATACAAATTTGAGCTTCTTGCAACATCCCCAGTGCACCCAGTTTTCCATGTTTCATGTTTAAAGAATATTATCGGTTACAAGCTCCCAATTCAAACAATATTGACAGAACTTGATGAGGAAGGAAAAATCATATTGGAACAGGAATTAGTCACATAAACAAGAACTCGATAACTACGAAATCAATCAATTTCAAAGTATCACATCAAGTGGAAGAACTTATCTTTTGAAGATTCCACATGGGAGGATGAGAATTTTATACAAAAGCATCCAAAACTACTCAAGCATTGAGGACAACACTTTTCGGAAGGAGAGGTGCATGTGAGGCCCCTATAATACTAGTGACTCCCCCATTACTATTGTCATTTTATCCCTTATTGTTATTATTGTGCCCCTATTGTTCGCATATTGTTATTAGTATGCCCCAATGAAACCCACTATTGTTATTTTTGTGCCCTTATCTTATTACTATTATGTCGGCTTGATTATATTGTGACCCCTTAGACTCCTATATATAGAAGAGAGGTGTAGTCATTTGTATCATTCAAGAATTGTTCATTTCTGTAATGTAAATAAGGTTGCCCCCTCGAAGAGGCTAAATTCTAAGGAGTTCATCTATCTTTTCTATCTTTTTGTGAGCTGGTTTCCTAACAAATATCATATAAGATTATTTTCCAAAACATGAATCTAAATAAACACAATCAACTCTTATTATATGTGAAATGTTGCATGAAATTGGAATACTTTCAAAACTAAAATGATACATTTGAAACTTGAAAAATTTGACATCATACTTGAATGTGTTTTTGATGTAGTTCAAGTTATGCCCACTGCCAATAAATCTAGACTACTCCACTCCCATCTCCCTATTAACGTCAAATTCAACAGTATTTCATGAAACAATAACATATGCAGTCAACACAAGAATATCGATTTACTTTGACAAATTCCATGATCGATTTTCTCTCACCTTCCACTCTTTTTATCACCTCATCCAATTACATATGCTTCAACATAAAAAATGGTGCAATGGGTAGGATAAAAGGATATTTATAAACTAAACACACAACCCTGAAAGTTTTTTGAGTAGTCGCTATGAAATGATTTCATAGAACCTCCTAAAATACTATAGGCACAGTGAAATGGTTTCATAACACCTATTAAAAAAATGTATTGTGGTTTTCGAGAAGGTGAAATTACTCATCTCTCTCGGGAATTGATTTTGCATAGCCTTGAATTATTTCTAAACTCTACAAACAACTTATATTACCTCTCTTCACTGGGTTTATCATATGAGGGTTTAAATTTAACAGTCATAAATTCATCACTAGGGTGTTTGGACCGCATTCAAAAAAACAAAATAGAGTGCTTTGTTTTTACTAAGCATATTCACCTCACAGATTCCAGATACTTACTAACCTAGAATGCAACTGAAATTTCCTTCTCAAGCTTTAAAGCTAACAAAAAAGAGTCAAAACGTAGGAAAAACACAATAATTGAAGGTTCAAGGCTATAATCTTAATGTAAATCAATTGAAAAAGTACAAACTTTTAAATGTAAACAACATGGGAATAAAATGTGATTGGAAACAATATATAAACATAAATCGATTTAGTGTAACTATAGAACTTAAATTCATTTAATCGCCACACAACTTACAACCCAACATTATTGTTTATTATGCCAATCACATAGGAATGCCTTCCTTTTACATAGATTGAAAGTACAAGAGTCTACAAAACCTTATAATTATAGTTACACATAAGAAACGTGAGCTCCTCGCTTCTCTCCCTCTCTCCTCTCTTCTCTCAGGAGCTTCTCTTCTCTTCTCTTTTCCCTCTGCAAACACTCTTTTCATATTGTTTCCCAAAAGAAACTGATCATGAAAACCAAGAGTTAGAAAGGGTGAATTTATTCCCCTTCTCCATAAAATAATGGAAAATAAAAAATATATTTATATTAGAAAATAACTCATCCAACTTATTTTGAAAATCAAAGCTCACTTCCTAACGTAAATATTTACAATTTCTCAAAACATTTAAAAAATTCTCCCAACATTACCATGTGACTATCCCATCACATTGGTAATATCTTGTTTATAATCTCACATATTACGTTTGGTCTATGCATCTACATAATAATACGAAGACACAAATAGATTCATGGTCTCCTAATCATGTGCTGATGAAGTGAATCTTCCTCAATACCAAGCTTTATGGTGTACTTGGTCCTTCTCCTTTTCATGTCAGTGGTCTATTGTTTTCTCATTATATAGTATTTGTCCTTCCTTGATGATGAAAACATTATCTACCATCTATAATATATTTCCCTTTATTCTACTTTATCGATAATACCTCTTCTGGTAAGGCTTCTTCAATGATAGTTTCCTTACTTCTTCAATCGCGATGCCCATCTTATCCTTGGACTAGCTCAAATAATTTCTTCCTTACTCTTCAATCACAATGCCAATCTTATCCTTGGACTCACTCAAATCACTATTTCCTTACTTATATTTATCATTTCTATCCCTTACTAACATCGTGCTGGTTGAAGCTAAGTCCTTCATTCACGAATATTCCTTGAAGATGTCTTATCTCTGTGAGGCTTGATTATTTCTGTCGACTACTAGTTGTTGTGTTTCCTTCATGTAAAATTTATATTTCATTCCTCCATATTCATTTAAGACACTTGTATTTATATCCTCTTCCTTTGCTTCATAAAAGATATGATTATATCCTTCTTGAATCATATTGTCGATGTCCCATACCTACTATATCTCATCCTTCTTCTCATCCAAATCTACAGAATTTCTATGGTTGATCTCTTCTATATTTCCTGCTAGCTACTTTTATAAAACGTCAATTTCAAAATCACATTCTATGTCTATTTTTTTAAGTGTAATATACATATCCATGTATAAATTTCTCTATCGATTTTTATCCTCTTCTGACAACTTCTCCAATAACTGTAGTTAGGCTTCACACCTAACAAGCATTTTGTCTTTATATAGAATAGAAATTAGGTTTTGCTTGTCCTTCCTCATATCTCAATTGTAATAATGTTGAAGTTCAATGCTTTACGTATGAATTTCTTCAACCTCTCCATTTATAATAGAGTTCAAATTTTGTCCATTCTTCACCATCTTTGTAACAATCTCCAAATATTTTCCACCATTCTTTGCTGAACATTTATTCACACAGAACTTGTTAGTTTGAAAAACACAAGGCCTTTTCACCCCATTTGATGATTCTTGCACAATTTCTTCATGATGATCTCCATTCTCCAAATAATATCTGAGACTCCCAATGAGCCCCTCATCAACATCTTCTTCATCACAATCATCATCTCTAAGGATGGATGCTTGTTCCTGTGTACAAATGTACACTCTCTCTTCCTCAATTTCTCTAAGAATATTTTTCTCATGCAACACTAAAGCTTCCAATCTATCAATCAAATATTCATCCATTATAACAACATCCTCATTAACATCCACACACATTGAAGGTTTTAACCCTGTACAAAAATTACCTTCATGCGAATTCTAAAAATAGAAAGTGAACGATAGCAAGAGCATGAAACATAAAATAGATATAAAAAGAGATTTTCCCCTCGATCCAAAAACTGAGACTACCAGATTGATTTTTCATTATATTCATTTCAATGTTACAATACATATATATACATGATGAAGCATCCATAAACCCTAATCCATTAACCCTATATTAGAACATAGTCAAAATTCCCTTGAGCGAATCTACAAAATACCATGGACAGAAAACCATCATGCCCAAAACCATGCGTGAAATGTATGCACAAAACCATAGTTAGGTACACCCATCTAATATAAGGTCCAAAAGAATATCTTGGGGCACTACCCTGAAACCCATGAAGGGGGGCTAACGCCCCCATGCATTTCCCCCTATGGCCCCCGTACTACACCAACGCAAGGTCCAGGGGGGCTACAGCCCCCCCAAGCATGGGCTGGTTGTGGAAAGAATATGACACACACCCAAAATTCTCCCAGTTGTTTTTTTCTTTCAACGGGAGAGCTTAATCATTGGTCCAACCCTGCAACAACCATTGTTTCTCTACACCAAGAGAAATTCTCAATGCTCACAAACTTTGTCAATGTATCTGCAGTATTTTTCAAAGTGTCTACCTTTACCAACGACACATTTTTGTCCTCAACCATATCAATCACAAAATGATACTGAAGATCAATATGCTTTCTCTTTGAATGATAAGAAAGATTCATTGCCACAAAAATTTCACTTTCGCTGTCATAGTCTATCCTTATAGATTCTTGTACTAACCCCATACTTGAACATAATCTCTCCAACCAAGCTACTTTCTTGCTGGCATCAGTGGATTCCACGTATTCTACCTCTGTAGTTGAAATGGCCACTACACATTGTCTATTACTCATCCAACTCACTACACCTCCAAATAGGTTAAACAAATACCCACTTGTAGATCTTATTTGATCCTATCTCAAGCCCAGTCTCCATCAAAAAAACCATGGATGTCCAAAAAAAATTCCAATCTTGGTCGTCCTTGGTAGCGCAAATCATAATCACTAGTGCCATCCAAATACATGAAAACTCGCTTCACTAATGTCCAATGCTCCTTCCTTGGTTTTGACATAAACTTACTCAATACTCCCACTACATGTGCAATGTATGGTCTAGTACATAATGTTAGATACATCAGGCTACTGACTGCACTTGCATATGGAACACAATACATGTCCTCATCCTCTTGTTGTGTCTTGGGACACTATTCAGCAAATAACTTTACACCTAAAGGATTAGGAACCTTCATTGTTTTACTATCCTACATATTAAATATCTACGGTATTGTCTTGACATCCTTCCTCTGATTTCACCATTACTTCCTCTTTTCTCGATCTCATTTAATTTCCATGCCCAAAATATAGTTTGCAGCACTAATATCTTTCATGTCGAATTTGGAGGACAGTTGGGTATTCAAATCCTAGATAATTTCTTTGTCATTTACAACCAACAACATATCATCCACATAGAAGACCAAATAAATAACATGGTCACCACATAATTTAAAATACACATAGTGATCTGCATTGCTTTTGGTGAAGCCAAGTCCCCATATAAATGTATCATATTTCTGTTACCACATCATTGGTGGTTGTTTTAACCCATACATAGACTTTTTTAACTTGAATACCAGTTCTTTCTTACCCTTCACTGCAAAGACTTCAGGTTTCATTGTGTAGATCTATTCTATTGAATCCCCATGAAGAAATTTTGTCTTCACATCCATCTATTCTACTACAAAATCAAAAGCAACAACAAGAGATAAAAGTAATCTAAAACAAGCTACCTTTGCTTTAGGAGAAAAAATATCACCAAAATCAATTCCTCACCCTTGGGAATAGCCTTTTTCTACCAATTGAGCTTTTTATTTCTCCACTTTTCGTTCTTCATTCATCTTCTTCTTAAATGCCCATTTGTTGTCAATCGATTTCCTTCCAACCAACAACTCCACGAGACACCAAGCCTCATTTTTGTGAAAAGATTGCATTTCATCAACCATGTCCTCTTTCTAAAGTTTTCAATCCTCGCAATATATTGCTTCCCTTACATTTTTGGGATCATCATTAGTAATAGATAAAGAAAAAATTGAACAAAAATAAGAACGACTATAATGTTACATAGTATTTTGTCACACCTCATGCACTTCCTTGTGTCATACCACGGAGTGCTAAAAACTTGACAATTATGTAGTGTACCCATCCTGATATGCATTCTAGAGACTTCCTGAAGAACTATTGGAAACATGGCTTGAGCCTTCTTTGAGAAAATTAGCTCAAAACCCTAATTTTTAGGTTAGCGTGACTATGACATTGCCTACTCATGCTGATGGCAGGTTGCACCATACAGCCTCATGCCGCCAACACGATTTCTACCTAGATACTTGCACTGATCCATAAAATGAAAGTATTCCTAAAGAGGACAAGAAGCTTTGTGATCTAGAGGCTTCCAGAATGATGAGTTGGAGGTTGTTCATTATGTATGTGGTCTAATTCTACCAATATTTCCCTATGATCTTATCCCTATGAGATTCCTCCTCGAGATGAGAACCCTCCCCTATCTTTGGTGAGATCCTAAATCCCTCTCCCTACTTATATATTCATCCTCTTCCATTTGAAAATGGTTGTTCTATGATTATTTGCACCCTTATGCTGAGATAGTGCCTACATGCTATTCACTTTGCATTGGAGAAGGAGTGCTTGGAGAGAATGAGCTTTGACTTGGAGAGAGTGTCCTTGGAGAGATTGAGCTACTAACATGAAGGCCTAGGTTGTATGCTTCCTCTTATATTGATCAGTATATACAATTGTTGATTCAATTTCCATAAATTCTTGTGTGAATGCTTCATTTATTTTATTGCTCTTGATCTATTAAGTGGATTACATTCGATTATGTTTTTTTCACTTTTATCCTTTGTTTTATTTTTGGCCTCTTGTGCAAGTATTCAAATATTTTGATCAGTAAGGACTAACCTGAGAAGCAAGCAGTCAACATCTTCAACAAAAGAGTGTGTTATAGCATCAGAACAAGGGAGGTCTCCTTCCCCTTCTCTCATTTCGATTGTAAATTAGGAAAGTCTCTTGTAGATTGTCTCATTTGTAAGTAGACCTACTCATTGGATTAGAGGGATTGTCTATGTTTGCAGAGAGGATTTACCTAGAAAACAAAATGGTGACTCCAGTGGGAAAGTGATAACCTTTCCATCCATTTCTTTGATTTGATCCTCTGATTAGTTTGACCAACCATAAATTTCTTGGCTTGTGTGCATCATTGTAAGTTTTTACAGTCGCTGGTTTTTCTTGGGAGTGTTGAGTGTGGTCTAATTTTTTATACTTTTTATTTTTTCCTTATTTTCCTCCCTCGACACATTTTCTAGTCTAACAGATGTGCTTCCAATGCTCATTTTGAATTTACAGTTGTGTTACCTTCCCTTTCATCATGACTTTTCCTTTAACAGGCTCATTGATCCTACAGGCTATAAGAAAATTAAGGTTTCTTCTTATTTTGAGTGGATATCAACCTCTCTGAGTGTTTTTCCAGTGTGATCACAGTGTGTTTACCTTTATTGTTGTCCTTTAAGGATCAAATTTGTCTCTTAGCCTCTGTTGATATGTGATTAGATATAGGTTGTCTTCTAGGGTTTCTAGGTCTAGGTCACTCTTCACCCATCACTTGGCTTCAAATTGTGAGATTGATTGTCTCCTTTTAAAAGTTTTACAATGATGAGGACATCATTTTCAAGTTGCTTTGGGTTCCTATTTGTGAAATTGTTTTCATTATTATTTGATTACAATTGTACTTTGAAAATTACTTTTTCTCCATTGTCAAATGTAGATTACAATTGTTTTCTTTGGTGAAAATTAAAGTATATCCTTGTTTTGATTTCATTGTTTTGAAACTAAAAGTGAAAGGATCTCTTCATTTGAGTATTTTTGAAATGATTTTTATTCGAAACCAAAAGTGAATGAAATTTTCATTTTTAGTTTTTTTTTTTTTAATTCTATTTTTCATTTTCTTATGAATTAGTTTCAATTTTGAACCAACGCGAAAGAAAAAGAACAAAAATATTAGTGCATCTTAGTGAACAAAAGTGATTTTGTTTCTCATAATATTGCATTTGTTAATGAAAGAGTAGTTTTCATTTTTACATCTTCTATTCGAAAAGTTAGGGAGGTATGTTTTGATGCATTTTTCTTGATTGATTCATTGCTTGGTTGTCTCTCTTCCCTCATTAGTTTAGCCTTCACTGAATGAAAATATTTTATTTTTCTCATTTAGTTGCATTATAGGAATTTAGGTGACATCATTGAGCCATAAAATTGAAACCTAATTTAAGATAAAATTAAAATTTACCTCAAGTAACCTAAGGAGAATTTTTAACCTAACACAAATATCTAGAGGTCTATGCTAGAGACATGTTCCAACATCTTTAAACATATTAGCTATCTTTAACTACATGCATTGCATCTTGAGGGTGAAATCTCGTTCCAGTACGAAAGTATATCGGAGGTTCTCTAGTACTTTCAAGTATATAGGAGGCACATCAGTATGAAAAGTATATCAAAACACCCTCATTGAATCGTTATGCATTAGACAACACTAACACAGACTTGTACTCCCCGTAGGCATTGATTATATATAGGGAGACTCGACTATGTTACTATACTTTAGCCATAGGTAACCGTGTCACCCGCCTTGTAAACGTGATGCACTGAAAACAACATTCGGGGAGATTTATCATCGTATGTTAAGTCCTTGGTTTTGGATAAGGTGTATATAATGGTTCATGAATGCTTGGTAAACCCTCTTTCCTACCATGACCCTTTTTTATTTATTTGTTGTTTTTAGTTATAAAATTAACTGCTTGCGATAATATGTTGAACCCGTGTAGTTGTTTCTTGACCTCACATTGAGTAATTCCTTGTAAATTTTCATTTTTAAAGCCCTCAACGGAATCATCTCTTCTCCTTCTACTCTTTAGAGAAAGGCATGATGGTTGAACCATTGCATTCACCTCACAGTTCCGCTTCATCATTTGAGACTAAAGGGTCATCGAAAGGAGTTCGTCCTGAACTTTCATAGTCACTTGAAGATCAAGGATTTGAACTTGGAATTGTCCAAATTATCACACCCCTTGCTTCTCGTCCCCCATGTCGATACTCATCATCATCACATCAGTCTGATCCACAAACCCCTGAGAGTCCATAGAGGTTTGTTTTATACCTTCTGAATTTGGTTTTTGTTCCATTCGTGATATCTCCTCAACAACCTTATAGTCAATACAATCAACGCAATTTTCCTTTGGAGTTATCTCCACGACCAACTTAGATTCCCGTCACCAACTGTTTCCACCTATGGATTTAGAAGGTGAGTTTCCAACCTCTACTCGAGGTCCCCTAGGAGTCTCCACTACTCACACTCCTAGTGTTGATAATGATTCAGAATTTGACTCCCCCTCCCAAAGGCATTCCTAATCTAGGAAGAGTTCCATCTCTATCGCCTCCTGGAAAAAGTTGGCTTATGCTTCCACATGGTTATACGCCCTTGGCTCAACTAGTTTCAGGAACTCCTAGTGCTTCTTCATTATACCAAAATCCAATTTGGTCATAGAATGTTATGCCTACTTCGCATTTGTTTATTCCTAAATTGACCTCTCATATCCCTGTGAAAACTATCGTTACTTAAGTTTTGACTCAACCGAATATTCTGACACAACTGTTACTTTCGTTTCAACCTTCAATTCCAATGCAGCTAATATTTTTGGTTTATACGTTTGTAATTTCCTTAACTACCCTATCAAGTGGATAAAATATGACACCACCTCATTTGTAGCATGAAGGAAAAGTCCAAATATCCCTCTTGTCTCAAGTGGAACCCATGTGATTTGATCACAACCTCACATGGTTGGAGTGAGTCATCCTGTTAGTGGTATTCCTAATCCTGTTGAATCATCTATTCCAACTGGAGCAAGTAATGTGCAGTATCAACAACCTTATTTGGCTCAGATACCTCTCCAACAGTCTTATGTTCCATACGGTTCACAAGAAATTCAAAATCCACCTTATATTCCACAATTAGGTCCTCATATATAACCTGGTAAAAATATTGTTCCCAGTGCATATGGTCAAATCTCAATTGGAACTTATCCGTACCAACAAGGAATTCCTTAAGGAAATATTCAACAAAAACCTTTACTGCAACAAGGACAACCTTTGCAACAGTAGGGGCAACCTTTGCAGTAGTATCAACAATATTTTCAATAGCAAACACAATTTTTCCAACAACTAAATCAACCCTTGTATCCTCAAATTCAACCATTGCAACAGCAATATCAACCCTTGCAGCAACAAAACCAACCTTTATATCAACAAGATCAAACCTTCCAACCACAAGGTCAACCCCTGTAGTAGCAGGGCCAACATTGTTATCACCAAGGTCAACAATTTCAGCAACCTTATAATCCATATGAGACGCAAAATTCTTATCCACCTTATGGTTCTCAGTGTCCTATGGTAGGTCAATATCAGCCTTATCCTAGATAGGAATCACATTTGTGGGGCCATAATCCACCTTATGATATGGGTATCCCTCAGTGTAGGAAAATCAATCCCCTTATGGTCAAAATCCTCCACTTTTGGGACAAAACCCTTAACAACAAGGCTGGGATCTGCAAATGGGCCTTATCAAAGGGCTTACATTCATTTCAACCCACAATTGTCATTTCTAGCAACGTTGGAATTGTTTGATGTCTTGAGGCTTACTAATGATCTAATACTTCATTCATATTTTTGACATTCAGTTCCAAATAATATTCCTAGCGATTGCCCAAAATTCAAAGGAAAATCAAAAGAAGACCATCATGCCCATGTGATGACTTATCACTTATGGTGTTCCTCCAATTCCTACATTAATGATTATATTCATTTATGCCTATTTCAGTGAACCTTGATGAGTCCTACCATAGAATGGTACATATAGTTGCCTTGAGGTACCTATTCAGGCTTCAATTCTTTGGCCATGGCCTTCCTCACTCACTTCAAGTACCAATTCATTATGAAATTGGTACCCATTTTATTACATATCTGAAATAGGGTACCATGACCCACATATCCAATCACATCCATTAATGGAGACACCAACGTTGGCTCATCAAGTTTGAAATCCCTGATGAGTTGTTAATCGAATGGTTTACAAAATCATTCATAAACAAAGTCATTGTAGACAAGACAATGGGATGTTGTGTTACTAAAGATCAAGCCATTGCCCATGCCCAGTCTTTAGATTTGGTTTATTCCCAATTTGGCACACTACATGAAATCTTGTCTGATGCTCCAAGGACATATTTAGATCTAGAACCTTCAAAGTATCTAAATGTAGCACTTGTTCATGATATTATTTCATCAGTTTCTCAAACTTCCAATAAATATTATTCGAAGCAAAAATCTATTTTGAGTACCAGCTCCAATCCTCCTTCGAAATCCCCCCTCGAATCCTAGTAAAACCTCTAAGGTTATTTCCATCTAGTATATCACGAAAGGCAAAGCCTCAGAAATTAAGAAGAAGGGTAAAGATAAAGAAAAACTTGATACCCCAAAATAAGATCCTCCTAAGCCATCTACTGATGATGCCTCCAAACATAAGACTAGGCATCCTTGCCTCATTTATATGGAAGACCACTACACCAAGGATTGTCCCCATCATGTATAAGTTATTCATTTATTGAAAGTGCCACCTAATCTACTCAAAGATCCATTTCCATCATAGTAGACTCAATTGGTAGACCAACGAAAATCCTCTTCTGCATCAGGTTCCCGACTTTACATGAGTGGTACAGTGCTTATTTCTGTTGCCACTAGGTCGAAAGATTATCAAACTCCTAAAAGGCGGACGATAGAAAGGAATCCATTGATACACCACCTATTTCCTCTCCACCTAGTTTGGGCCCTCTTCATATCAAGAGACCTAACAATGAATCTGTCATTTTACCGCCTTCTAAAGGTGTGCTTCATAAGTCATCTTACAATCCAAACACTAGAGCTCCTCAACATTACAGTGTTATCGAAGATCTGGCTCAAGTGCCTTCAGTGATGTTTGCCTTGGAAGTTCTTGAAACTTGTCCAACGTTGTGGAAATCATTATTATCTGCTATAGGGGTAATTGATTTTGCATATTCAAATTTGATCACTTTCCATCTTGAAAACCATGTTCCTTGTCTTCCCCATCAAATTGCATTTTTTGCTCAATTAATTACAAAAGGAAAGATGATTCATCATATTGTCATTGATGAGGGTGCTTCCACCTGCATCATATATGTTTCTTGTTGGAAAGCCATCGATTGTCCACTTCTCAATTAGTTCCTGAATACCTTAGAAGCCTTTCATGGTAGAGGCTCCCGTCCTTATGGTATTCTCACAATTTTTCCCATCACCTTGGAAGGGAAAACTTTCAAATTAGAAGTAGAAGTCTTAGATGAAAATATGAATTACAACCTTCTACATGGATGAAGTTGGATTGGTGCCATGTTTTGTGTGGCCTCCTCTTTGCTCTGTGTGCTCTGTTTTCTTCATAAAGTGAAAATTGTCACCATTGATCAATTGTCCTTTTTCTCTTCTAGTTGTTCAAATGGTAATGTCCCATATGTGGGAAGTACTGATATTCCATATGAGAGCATGGGGGTAGGTGTTTTCAAAGATTATTCTTTAATGGGAACTCTTTCTCTCCCACCTCCGCATGTCACTTTGATCAACATGATCACAACCTCAAATGATCCTTGGATCATCGCTACTCTTGATTAGGTTCCTTCATTCGGTGATGTTAATGCCACTATTTCCTTTAGAACAATCTTATAAAGAAGTGATCTTTGCTTCAGTGGCTACTTCTAAAGTCTTACTATTGTTAGTATGCACCTGGACACCTATTCACAATCTCCTTGGAATGGTTCTTAGGATTCTCTGAATCCCTTGAACGAGATATTTCCCACTGACGAGAGTATTCTTAAGGTTATGTCTCTTGATGAAACTCCTTGGAATGATTCTCATCATCGTTCCTCATTCCTTCCAAGTCTTAGTGAGATTCCTTCGTGTCTTGAGACTTTTGTTTCTCATAACCTGATGTGTCCACTTCAAACACATGTTTTGGTGAAAAAAGTTCTTTCTAAAGGTGATATGGGAAATATTACTGCTACCATACCAATCGACATTTCTATTAAACCTGGGATTGTCGAGAACATCCACATCGAGGTGTCCTTTTATCCAAAAGAGATCAAGGATTACACTGACCTTTTTAAATAATTTTGTGACTTCTTCGCTTGGTCATATGAATAAATTCTTGGTATCGATCCAACTATAGTGGTGCGTGAAATACCCACTTATCCTAATACGAAGCCTGTTTGTCAATGGCTTCATCTGGTGCATCCCATAAAGGCCACTACTATTAAAGGATAAGTTTAAAAATTTCTAAAGGATTGTTTTATTTACCCTATCCCATTGATAGACTGGGTTTCCAATAGTGTACACGTCATGAAAAAGTAGGGAAGCATTTGAGTTTGTGTTGATTACCACGATATCAATTGTGCATGCCGTAAAGAAAACTATCCCACTCCCTTTATTGATAAGATTGTTGGTGAGTGTGATGGGAGTGAGATATTTTCTTTTATGGATGGTTTTTTTGGTTATAACCAGATTAGCATATTAGTAGCTAATCAACACAAAAATGCTTTCATCTTTCCATGGGGGACTTTTTCTTATAAGAATCTCCCTTTCGGTCTAAAAAGCACTGGTGCTACCTTCGAGAGAGAAATGTCATATGCATATCATGATATTAAGCACATCATTCAACTTTATGTAAATGACTTACCAACTCATTCTGCTAAGCATCATGACCATATAAACCATCTCCAATAAATATTTCTACATTGTCAACACTATAGTATTCATATTAATCCGTGTAAATGTGTCTTCTGCATCGAATCTGGCCGGCTCTTGGGTTTTTTATTTTGTCCAAATAAGGCATCTAAATCAATCCTCTGAAATTTGAGGCTATTGTAAAACTACCCCCTCCTTCATCCTTCCACCAATTGCAGAGTTTGCAAGGGAAGACCAATTTTCTTTGTCGCTATGTCCCTAATTATGCTGGGCTTGCCAAGGGATTTACTCGCTTACTTAAGAAGGGGATCCAATTCATTTGGGATGAAATTTCCCAACAATATTTCAATTCTCTAAAGAAAACACTCATTATTTCTCCTTTATCGCATCCCCCCGATTACCACTGCAATTATTTCCTGTACTTGGCCATGGCTACTAGTACCATTTCCATGGTACTAGTCCAAGATGATGAAGATGGAAATGAAGACATGGTTTATTATTTGAGTTAAAATATTATTGAAACAAAAACAGGATATTCTCATGTCGAGAAGCTTGCCTTGGCAACAGTCCACTCTATCCAACGATTTCACCATTATATTCTTCTACGAAAGACCATAATGATTTATGATTGCAACCCAATGGCTTATATTTTGACTCGTCAATTTCTTTGGGCAAAATATTCTAAGTGGATCATTATCCTACAGGTGTTTGATTTGTTGTTTACTGTCGTAAAATCAAAGAAGTCACTAGTTTTTTTGAATTTATATGCGCCTTTCCTTTTGCAAAAACCTTGACTAATTTTACTGAGAAGATTCATGATGAAACCTTATTTCTCATCAGTATACTGGAATCATGGTACAAAGATATTATTTTTAATCCTCAAATCCATACTTTCATATCTAATTTGTCTCAATTTGACTGATGCCCCATCTAGTGTCACT
>APFE031546015.1:0-19946 GCA_000404065.3 Pinus taeda | reverse complement strand
AAAAGTGAAGCTGGTCAAATATGATTTATTAATTTGAAATTTTGACGGTTAATTGAACTAATATATTATTAAAAAAATCCTATTAAAAGGCTCTTTAGCACTCATTTACTCACAAGGCTCTCTTTGATCCCTGATGATGGATGAAGTCACCATCCGAAACTTTGGACGAGTCACACATATTTCACAGTGCTATTTAGAAATCTCTAACAATATGAATAATTGTGGAAGTCTCCCATCACTCATAAAAAAGGTTATACTAGCAATTGCACAAAATGTTGCAAAGGAACGTAGTAAGGCTTCTAATATTAAAACCCCTTAAAAAGCTTCTCACCAAAACATTAAAACCCCTTAAAATCCAGTGGGTGTGACAGATAGCAACATGGTTTTGATGTGCGCATTTATATGCATGAGATGATAAGGTTTTGATGTACACACTTGTATGCATTAGATGATAATTATCATTTCATGGAGGAATTTATTCTCTAGGATCATAGTCATTATGGACTTAAATAGGACAAGAAATATATAATGCATGAGGTGCCCTCGAGTTAAGTAGGGCTTTGACGTTTAGTTGGAGTGAGGTTTCAAAGAATATTTTATGTATCTCCTTTAAAATTATTACATTTTTTGTCCTCCAATACTAATTGTTTTTTTTAATAAAGCATAATGAATGTGACTATTTCACTAGTAATTTTTTTTTTAATAAAGCATAATGAATTTGACTATTTCACTAGTAATTTTAATTTCATTAAAAAAATATATAAATCATTAAAATAGTACAAATATAATTAAAAATAGGAAATTATTTAAAGTCGGTATTGATTTTCAGAGATGATTTAATGTTAGTTTAAATTTAACATTTAAAAATCAAGAAAAACAATTTAATGTTAGTTTAAATTATTTTAATGTTGGTATTGATTGCATACGAGAAGCGACGGTGCCCCATGCTTCTACAAGTCGAACGCTGCTTCCAATAATTCTGGCAGACAAATGACTAGAGCAAACCACGGCCTGCGAGTGATCACAGGCATACAGTCACATAGTAATTGATTTTTCAGAGATGATTTAGTGTTATAATTGATTTTCAGAGACAATTTAGTGTTAGTTTAAATTATTTTAAAGTCGGTATTGATTTTCAGAGACGATTTAATGTTAGTTTAAATTTAACATTTAAAAATTAAGAAAAACGATTTAACGTTACTTTAAATTATTTTAAAGTCGGTATTGATTTTTAAAGACGATTTAGTGTTAGTTTAATTTATTTTAAAGTTGGTATTGATTTTTAGAGACGATTTAATGTTAGTGTAATTTAATGTTAGTTTAAATTTAACATTTGCAAATCAAGAAAAACTATTTAATGTTAGTTTAAATTTAATATTTAAAAATAAAAAAATGCAATTCGATTTTAGAGCATAATGAATTTGAATATATCACTCGTAAATAAGAAATTATTTTGTTTTAGTAACTTTAATTTCATAAAAAAATATATAAATCATGAAAATAGTGCAAATATAAGATATTTTTTTTGGGATTCAACTACGTTAAGTAAGTTAAGTAAGTCATTCACGTATGACCATTTCCATGAGAGATAGTCACAACTGACTAATTTCTCATGATTTTTGAATAGTTCACTTCGTATGACCATTTCCATGAGAGATAGTCACAACTGACTAATTTCTCATGATTTTTGAATAGTTCACTTAGCACTCATTGCATCGCATTGCATCGGGTGATGTTCACAAGGGTGAAGAAGTGGGATTGAAACTAGTGAAATGAATCACATAGCGTCAATCATCACTTCCGGGGCTTTCACCCAGTAACCAGGACTTCCCGGGAAGTCACTCATCCCAGATCGCATCTGGCTCAAGCGCGCTTAACTGTGGAATTTTCCCCACAATCAAGCCCACTTAGCTTGCTACCCCATTTGCAAAACCTTAGCAAGTATTGTGCCTCGTGAACCATTCAAGAAGAGATCTGTTCACTCTTTTTGAATTTAAGTATTAGGGGGTTTAGGCAGTGCATTATATTAGATGTCATTTTTGGGATTCAACTGTGTTAAGTAAGTCATTCACGTATGACCATTTCCATGAGAGGTAGTCATATAAATGACTAATTTCTCATGATTTTTGAATAGTTCACTTAGCACTCATTGCATTAGGTGATGCTCACACGGGTGAAGAAGTAGGATTGAAACTAGTGAAATGAATCACATAGCGTCAATCATCACTTCTGGGGCTTGCACCTAGTGACCAGGACTTTTGGGGAGGTCACACATCCCAGATTGCCTCTAGCTCAAACATACTTAACTGTGAAGTTTTCCCCACAATCAAACCCACTTAGCTTGCTACCCCATTTGCAAAACCTTAGCAAGTATTGTACCTCGTGAACCATTTAAGAAGAGATCCCTTCACTCTTTTTGAATTTAAGGATTAGGGGGTTTACGCAGTGCATTATATTAGATATCATTTTTGGGATTCAATTGCATTAAGTAAGTAATTCACGTATGACCATTTCCATGAGAGGTAGTTATAACTGACTAATTTCTCATGCTTTTTGAATAGTTCACTTAGCACTCATTACATCGCGTGATGCTCACAGGGGTGAAGAAGTGAGATTGAAACTAGTGAAATGAATCACATAGCGTCAATCATCACTTCCGGGGCTTGCACCCGGTAACCAGGACTTCCTGGGAGGTTACCCACCCGAGATCGCCTCTGGCTCAAGCGGCTTAACTGTGGAGTTTTCCCCACAATCAAGCCCACTTAGCTTGCTACCCCATTTGAAAAACCTTAACAAGTATTGTGCCTCATGAACCATTCAAGAAGAGATCCCTTCGCTCTTTTTGAATTTAAGTATTAAGGGGTTTACACAGTGCATTATATTAGATATCATTTTTCGGATTCAACCGAAAATAAGAAATTCTTTTGTTTTTTTAGAAAAGAAATAAGAAATTCTTTTGTTTCTTAGAAACGATTTAATGTTAGTTTAAATTTAACATTTAAAAATAAAGAAAAAAGTAATTCGATTTATGTATTTTTAAATTTATTGTTATTCAAGAAAATTATTCTTGGATACATCTTCACAGTCTACCCAGATACATGCTGTGAAATAAAATTGCCCGATAACATACTGAACTTCAATGAATTATATATCTCGAAAATATTCCGAAATTGAAATAACTTCTTGAAGAATTAATTAAAACTAAATTCTAAGTCTGAGTTCATACTCCAACAAATACACATTATACCAGCCGCTGATGTGTGTACGCCTTTCATCTTTATTTGTGCAACCGAGATTTGATCTTGTGACCTTCTATCGAGGCATGGCCGCAACATCAATATACGAATTTGAATAGTAGTCAACCAATGCCTGCATGACCTGAACCTGCATTTTAAGCGTGGCGATTTACTCCAAAGCTTCTTTTAGAAAAACGGTCGTGCTTAGTTTGCGGCTTCCTGGCACGAGCCTCCTGAGAATCTGCATATGAGAAGTGACGGTGCCTTCTGCTTCTTCATCGCAATTACCAGATGATTGTATGCCTGTGATCATCCGCAGGCCAGGGTTTGCTCTAGTCATCTGTCTGCCAAAATTATTGGAAGCAGTGTCCGGCTTGTAGAGTTTGGCTTTGGCAGACTTAACCACTTGTAGTCGGTGGTGCACTTTATTATGCCTGAAAATATATTTACAAATGATTTTCCTGCTCCATGCATTTCGACCCCTTGACGTCATGGCCAATGACAAATCCGCCGAAGATTTCATTGTTCCACTTCAGGCGGTGAGGTTCGTCTCGCATTCGACTATCCGACCGACGTAACAATGCCACAAGGCAACTCAAATATCTCCATTGGAAAGCGACTCTCCATGCCCCTTCTTGCACACGTCCAGAAGGTTGTTCCATTTGTGAGCTGCTTGGGAAACTACGAAACTTTAACAACAAAACATAATGGAACCAAACTTTCTGTGAAACATCGAATTGAAATCCCTCATATATTCTTTGGCCCTATCCCATCCACGGTGTAGTGCTAGAAGACCAACCAAGTGCAGTGAGCAAGGTCTGTCCCACCCTACATTGTTATCTGATCTGTCGCGTCGGCTTTTGATTTAAGCTAACAAGGGCACACGCACCAGAATTGAGCAGTTGTGGAATACAGTTGCTGCCCATAATGAACCTTTATTAATGAGGGTCGTTGGATCCCTGCCTAACCAAGTTCAGATATGTTGCAACCTTGCCAAAACGATTTTCAATTCAAATCAACGATCGAGTAAATCGTCTAACAAAAGATCCAAGGGCGCAGACAAAGGACACGTATGTAGCAAAGGAGTTGATTTCATATGCCTTGCCAAAACAGTTTGCAATTCAAATCAATGACGAAGTAGAAGCTAATTGTCTAACAAAAGATCCAAGGGTGTAAATAGAGGACACGTAAGCAACAAAGGAGTTGGTTTCATAGAGGAACGTCTTACGACGTAATTATTAAAACAATATTATTTTTAAAATAATATTTTATAGCTTCAAATTTGTTTTGAATATATCATTTATATCTAAGAATGAGGATTTTTTTTTAAAGATATGTTTTTTTTAAAAAGATTGTTAATAATAAATGGTATAGAAAAGATTTTTAAATGTAAAGATATTTAAATAAAAAATATTTTTAAAGATAAAATTTTAATTAATATTTGAAAATTTCCAATTACTACCCTAGATCTATCTTAACACCGGATCTATCAAGTGCCGAGAGGGATCAAATCTCTCAAGGTGCAAACCTATTTTTTGAGTGCAAAACTTGAGGAAAGGTTTGCACCTCAAGAGATTTGATCCCTCTCGGTGCTTGATAGATCCGGTGTTAAGATGGATCTAGGTTGGTTTCAATCATGTGCGGTCATACAAAATTTGATGAACATCTACTTATTTTGATAATTCTAAATATGTTAAATCTGTCTAAGATTAATTTCGTCAATTTGATTTAAAATTTTCTTAGTTACCTCAGTTTGTTGAGATGAGAGAGACTATTAGTAACTTGAATGATGAAAAATGATGAAATACAAATTTTGAGTGGAAAGTGTCAATGCAACATTTTTGATAGATAGAAAATGTGAATACTAAGAATATAGTCAACTACAAAAAATCTTCATTGCAATCAATCTGAAACTATTTTTTTCCATTTTCTCATATTGATCATATGAAAATAGTTGGAATCATAGACCATTCAAGTATTTAACTCGAGCTACTGTAGTAAACAACACAACTTGTCTTTGTTGCTCTCTAATATTAATAGTAGTTTTCTCCAAAATCGATCATTGTGACTTATGGAGTGTTAAACCCCAAATAAATTTCAATGGTATTTATTTTCTATTACCGCGTTTGAATGCAGAGTAATTAACAATGTTGAATGATGGAAAATGGGAATAATAAGAATGTACCCAATTAAAGATGAAAATTCAAGTATTGTATTTATGGTTGAATAATTTTTATGTGCTTACACTGAGAGAAAGTGTGTATGTTTTGGGGGTGAGAAGGAGAGACAAGGGGAGATAGAGATATAGATGGGGTGGAGAGGTATTAAGAGAGAGGCAAAGATAGGGATGGAGGAAGAGATATGGATATGGAGAGAGAAATTTTAGAGAGAGAGAGAAAGGGAAGAGAGAGAGAACGAGGGGAAAGGGAGGGAGGAAGAGAGATATATATAGATATGGAGAGAGATTGTGCATGTCTAGGGACTGAGATAGAGAGATAGAGAAGGAGAGACAATGCGAGATAGAGATATAGATGGAGGAGGTAGAGATGTGCTTACACTGAAATCAATGCACACTATTAATCTAATTACTTTGAAATTAATGTACATCATACATCTTGTTGCATCAAATCATAAATCAACATCTACACTAAAATCAATGCATCTAGTGGAAACAATCAAATAGGATTAGAAATCAACATCTAAACTGAAATCAATGCATATAGTGCAAGCAATCAAATAGGATTATAAATCAATGCCTACACTAAAACCAATGCATCTAATGCAAGTAATCAAATATGAGTAGAAATCAACATCTACGCTCAAATCAATGCATCTAGTGTAAGGTAATAAATATGATTAGAAATCAACATCTACATTGAAATCAGTGCATCTAGTGCAAGTGATCAAATACAGTTAGAAATCAATATCTACAGTGAAACCAATGCATCCTGTGCAAGCAATCAAATAGGAGTAGAAATCAACATCGACACTCAAATTAATGCATCTAGTGTAAGGTTTTAAATAGAATTATAAATCAACATCTACACTAAAATCAATGCATATAGTACATGTGATCAAATAGGATGAGAAATCAACAACTACATTGAAATCAATACATCTATTTTAGTGAAAATCTAAAATATTCATGACTTTCTAGATCTAACTTCTATGTATGTATTTGTCTCTATGAGACTTCTTCCCTCTCTCTCCACCTTCCATTATGTGTCTATCTCCATCCTCCTCTCCTTCTCTCTTTTCCCCTCCCTCTCTCCCTTGTCTCATTCTATTTTCCTCTCCCTAACTTTCTTTATCTTTCTCTTCTTTCCTCTCCCCCCTTGCCATTTATATTTATACCTCCCTCCATATCTCATTTGTCTCTCTATCTCACCCCCCTAAACATATTCCATGCTCTCTCTCTCTCTCTCTCTCTCTCTCTCTCTCTCTCTCTCTCTCTCTCTCTCTCTCTCCCCATATCTATCTATATATCATCTATCTCTCCCTCTTAATTTCTTATATATAAAAAAATAAAATCATGTTTATTTATTATTACCATTATTTTTGTGTTAACATTGTAGTTTGTTATACTACAAAATAACAATTGATATATAATGAAAACCATTTTTCAAATTGTACTCACACTTTATCAACCGATGTAGTAACATATAAAGTGGCCTAATCACCCAAAAAAAACTACATCACAAGTTTTAAAGGTTAATGTAAACCTGCTTTTTGTGGGTTTCTAAATTGTTATCGACCTTGGCTGGTTAGATCATTAAATATAGTTTATTTATGTCTCTGCATCTAATGCATTATATTTTTTTCATTTTCCATATTCTTCATTCATATAATTGGAATTCTATTTTTTTAAGTTTTTTCTTAAAAGAGGTAAGTGAATATTGTTTTCATCAATAAAAGATTTCTATTTATAACATTCTATTTATTTCACAATTGCATATTGTTTTTATAATTTTTTATTTCTACCTTAAATTTTGGTATATTTTACTTTGAATCTATTATGCTAATAAAGAACCCAACAAGTAGTATTAGAGTACTTTCTCAAGTGGAGACTTTCAAAGATTTTTTTTTATGTGGGAGACATATTCTAATATTTTTAAATTAAAAAAATTGATTTAGCGCTTAATGGGTGAATATACTATTAGGGGATGAATACATGTAGTAGATACAAGTGGATTTATTTGGTTGGATGCCTTTGTAACACTTATTGGTACCATTTTAAGTGGTATCATGTTAGATACCCCTACATATGGAATTTTACTTCCACATACCATTGCATATATTGAAAGTCTTCCTAGGTTACCTAAACTTAGCTTTAGATAAGTCGATTAACCATCCTATTATTATAGTGTAGTAGGAAAAATATTCAAGAAGATTAGTCTCTAGCACCTAGTAATCAAGTAGTATGGCTAAGATGGTGCCATGATAGATTGGGCCTTTTTTTTTAAGTATAGTATTAAACCGTACATGTATGTGAAAGTGTTATAGCACTTGGCACTCCATTGCTCTCAAAATATTGAAAACCCTATCATCCATTGTTGGTCCATGAAATTCCTACATAAATTATAACATTGAGGATTTTGGAATTATTTTAGCATAATAATATTCAAGTGAGAGTATAACTTTGCAAGAGTCTAGGACCCATGCACACCCTTTTTGGACACCTATATAAATTGAATCTTTGCACCAAGCTAATCATCATAGTACCACTCTCTAATAATTCTTTTTGGTGGACCTACCTATCCCACTAGCATGCATCTATCTCAACAAACAAAATACACAATGTTGATCACATTGGTACCACTATCTCATAACGATTTTCTTGTGGACACACATCTCTAGCTATCACTTGAGGTGGAGAGCTATCCATTAAAGTCTCGTCCCTTGAAATTTTGTGTGATGAGTTTCAACACAAGGTAGTCTACAACCACTCCTATGCTTAGCAAAATATTAATGTCTTCCATGACAAGCTAGCCTACTTAGAGTCACTATATGACCCAATCTCCAAACTCATGGCCATTCAAAATCAACTCCTTTCTTCACAACCGTTGAGTTATCAATAACTTGACCATCCATCTAAAAACGAAGAGGTTGGATCATATGGTTCCACTAGGAATCACTCCAACCCACTTGTTTGTGTTCAATTGAATCACGTGTGGCATAGAATTTCTAAAAGTATCAATAAATTTTATGGATCTAATCCCATAAAATGGATCACTCAAATGGAACATTGCTTTTCCTTGCATTTAATGAAAAATGACTTCATGAAACTTCATGTGGGTGCATTATATCTAGATCCTAAATGTTAGTAGTGGTGACAATGACATTATAACTCCATAGGGGGTTATATTTATTGCAAACAATTTGTACCCAAATTCTATGAATTATTTGAAATAGATGCTCATTATTTGGGATGTCACATACCCAAATAGATTCTCTCCATTGTTAAGGATATGAGCACTTCTTAAGACCAACAATTTATACCAATTTTTTTCTCTAATTCTACCTTATAACATAGCCAATCATCTAATTAGGATGAAAATAAACATTCTATGACTCTAATACTAATCTCCTCACTAAATCACTATTAATTTATTAATATATGCAAACATGACATTGTTGACTTAATCAAACACAATTAAATCATATGTAGTAATAGATGCAAGCTTAAACATGCAAACATAAATGGACACACTAAATACTAATTAATTCATGACATTACAACAATAATTCAACATAACCATAAAATAAATCATGAGCACTTATCTTCTGGGAATTAACCACCAACTAATTAGAGATGAAGGATTTTCCACCCAACCATACAATTTTTGTTTCCCTTAATCCCTTTGCAACAAAGGCCACCCTCGAGTTGAGGTTATGAATCTAAAAGGGAAATTATACCTATCATGGATGGCTCTAGATTTCATCAATGAGTCCAATTCCTAGAATTCATAATTTATAAACTCTTACAACTACCCCAATCCACTGGAACTCTTTCCCCGTAAACCTACACAACCTAGGAAATATCACTATTTAGGACTCCCCTTCTCCAACATAAGTTCCTAAGACTATCTCACTTCCCTTTAGGGCTTCAACACAAATCAACAAGGAAATATCACTATTTAGGACTCCAAGTGATTCATGTGGATATTGGTGGCCACCTTCCTATTCCACTTGGACCCCCAACGTTGTTTCCTTTCAATTTCCTAATTCCTAGTACAATTTCCTATTTTGACAATTTTTTATTTTTGATAGTTTTTCTGGTCCTGAACTTTCGGAGTTGTTTTGAGGCCCTGAATGGATTTTTTTTTTTTTTTTGAGACATAGTCAAATAGGCGGCCAAATTCCCTCTAGTTTGCAATTGAAAGTTGTTTTCCTTGGATACGTATTTCTAACTAGGTATCATGTGCACCAAACATATATCCTATGCCAAAGGTGTGACCCCAGGAAGTTGATATTCCAACTAACCCCAATGGAGCCCACAAAATTTTGGTGCTTCATCTTTTAGGGTTAATCTTTTGGATGTTTAAGTTTTTTCATTGTTTCTTAATAATAAAAAGGCCTCCAAGCCTCATTGTAACACAATTAAGAAGGCATGTAGTCATCGCATCACTTCTTAAAGATAAACTACCATCGCCTGAGCTAATTTGTTTATCTTATGTATGTAAACAATTTTTCAGAAGTTGTTATTTATTAATCGAAGTTTTATTTCATTGAATCTCTATGTTTTGGTTTGAATTTTTATTTCATTTTGTTCCTTCATAAATCTGAATCAGTGGTATCGTAGAGGTCTGCTCTTTCTCTAATTTTCTATGCATGTCCCCAATGAGGTCGAGGTATAAGGAGTTGAGACTTGAATTGGTTGAACCATTGCAAGAAAGATCTCACCAACCCCAATGACCTCCCATGGTGAAAGAAAAGAAAGAACAAGGAGTAGGAATTCCTTTCAAAATTTTGCTCGAAGAAGCCCTCGAGCGACAAAGGAACAAGATGATGGACAATTTTTCCCATATCCTTTAGTGGGTATCAACAGGTGAAGCATCTTCATCCAATAGTTAGTTTGGAGGATCCACCTCCTTTAAGGTACAAGATAACTTTGGCATCCCTATATTTGAAGGCCAAATAAACACAAATTCCTTAGATAGATTGTTAAATCTATTGGAGGGATAATTTTTTGGTCCATAATTTTTCCGATAGGGAAAATATTACTTTTTCATTCCTCAAAGCTACCCCCCACATCAAATACTGGTGGGAAACTTACTATGACTAGAGGGATGAGGAGGAGCCCTCACTAATTTCAGTCGCACCCTCTTGGAATTATTTCTGAGATGACATCAAGGAACTAAATTAACCTGTCGGGAGCTATGAAGATAGGTATATAAAGTGGACCACACAACCACAAGGAAGGGATTGAGATGTGCTATAGTTCACAAAAATTTTCCATACCCTATGCACGGAGTTGCCTACCAAGGATTTTGACTGGCATCTGATACTCAAGTATCATGATTGTCTGCACAAATACATCTAGGAATAAATGGAGTCCTTAGACATCTCCTCACTTGGTGCGACTTACCAATATGCTCTGAGGATCAAGCATAAATTTAAATAGAAGAAGTGAGACTTTGGATCTGCAAATCAAAAGTAGGGAAAATAAACTTCCAAACCACAAAATAAAGGATAGATCTAAGGTGGAGTGAGCTAGGAAAACTCATTGAAGCCACAAGCAAAGAATAGCATCACGAAGACAAAGAAGGATACCAAAAGGTTCCATAAGAGCCCCACCCACAACAAAAATGAATGTTGTGCTAAATAGTCATTGGTGGCCAAGCTAAAAGCTTCAGAGTTAGATGCATGTTCTGACGCTGAGTCAGAACCCAACAAGCATAATGAAAAAAGGAAGCATATTATTGATACAAAAGCTTGTGCTAGCGTTTCCACCACAAAGGTATAAAATATTGATCCTAAAGATCTAGAGGAGGGGGAGCGTCTCTTCCACTCATATATGTGGGTGACAGGTTCTCCACTACAATGCATTGTTGATAGTGGTAGCCAAAAGGACCTTATCTCATCAGAGGTCATTAAGTAGTTCAGCCTAATGACCACACCACACCAGCAACCATACACCATCAAGTGGCTTCACCAAGGATGAGATCTCTGTGTCAGCCAACAATGCTTCCTTCCCTATAGCATCAAGCCCTTCATGGACAAGGTATTGTGTGATTTTACTCCTCTTGAAGTTGGTGATGTATTATTATTCCAACCATATGTGTGGAAGCATCATGTTGTGTATGAGTCTAGGCCTCACACTATTATTATTACTTTCGACAGTAAGTGATAGAAGATACCGGAGGTGGCCTCGCTTACTGCCATTTCTTTGATCTATACTAAGAAATGTAGTAAGATCATCATCCAGACCTAGAAATTTGTTTTCTTTCCGATTCTCTCTCAAAGTAAGGGAAAGATTGTGGCCACATCCATGGTCCCCAAGAAGGGTTCCTCCACGCGGAATAAGAAGGTGGATAAGGTCATGGAAGAATACAGGGACATCTTCTCCTCACCCACAGGGGTACCTTTGCACTGTCAAGTCAAGAATTTGATCATTTTGATTCCCAAAGCACCTCTACCTAATGGGTTGATATATTGTCACTCTCTTGTGGAAAACGAAGAAATAGAGAAGAAGATCGAAGAGTTGCTACAAAAAGGGCACATCAGACCAAGTTCCTCACCTTGTGGGAGCCTAATTGTACTCGTACATAAGAAGGATGGGACCTAGAGAATCTACATTGATTAGCAGGCACTAAATAAAATCACTGTCAAGAACACATATTCGATCCCACAGATTGATGAACTTATTGAATAACTCATGGGGGGCAAGTACTTCAACAAGATTTATTTGAATTCTGGCTATCACCAGGTTCCAAAACAGCCCATATGTGTGGAAGACCACCTTCAAATCCAAAGAGATCCTTTTTGAATGGTTGATCATACCTTTCGAGTTGAAAAATTCCCCTACAAATTTTATGACGCTGATGGATGATATATTGAAACAGTTCACCAACTCGTTCATGGTGGTATATCTATGTGACATCCTCATCTTCTACAAGAGTTGGGAAGAACACTTGCAACATATTCAACAAGTCCTTCAAACCTTACGACAACATAAACTATGTGCGAACTTGGAGAAATGCACCTTTGACATGAAATAGATCCAATATTTGGGTTACACCATTGATGAGAAATCCATGCATGTGGATATGGGTAAGATCCAAGTCATTTGGGATTGGCTAGCCCCGAACACTCTAACTGAGCTTCACAACTTTTTGGGCCTTTCCAATTTTTGTTGGCTTATTGGGGCCTGACCCAGGTTCAGAGTTAATTAGCCAAGAAAATCCCTGTACTACTGGCCCTTTTGGAAACAGTCTGTGGAGCATGGACTGAGGTCTCACCTGAAGTAGTATGGGGGGGTGTTGGAACCAGGTTTCCGCACCCTTGAGATGTCTGAAGGTTTGATTCGGTCCAACCGTTAGTCCCTTCGCGCCAGTTACTTCGCGCCCTTCCCTGCCCTGGTATACTTGCCTTTACACAGCCCTACCAGGAGCTGAGGGGCTTCCTTGCTACTGGAGAAGTGCTCTGTGCTATTCCGCTAAGTCACACCTAAGATCTTACTTATATTCCTATACCAGTTAGTTATCTTCGCGTAAATAGAGGCCTTGTGTTATATTTATTTATACAACACACTCATATAATTTCACGCAAAAAATAAACAATATAATTGCAATTTATACCCAATAATGCATTAAAAATGAAAAGATACATAGAAATCTGGTAAAATTCTCTTTATTAATTCTTTCGACGATTACAGACTCAACCTGCCCTGCACACTCAACTGGAGGGGTCTACGCACTCAGCTGCGGACTACTAGGCCTCTGCGCACTCAACTGCAGAGCCTTCTCTTACTCTACAACCCAAAGACACACTTTACACTTCGACTCAATCTTCTAGCCTCATCATGCTTCTATTCTTCTCACTATATCTTCTCTTCTAAACTTAGAGCCTTGCTCTATTTAAATCCCATCGTCTGCAGACCATGGGTAGGTCTATCAAGCCGACATTATATTACAAAATCAAGGGCTGACAACCCTGTGACTCTATTATGACTTCGTGCTCCTCACCCACAATTCGTAGAGCTTTTATAAAGGACTTCGTCAAAACTTGGGCTTTAAGCCCCAAAACATGCCTTGGGGACAATTCCATGCCCAACAGGCCCCCAACACAAACATCATTACTCACCCTCGAGTCACTCTATTGATGCGGAGTCCCTCCAACTCTGTTAGAACCGTTGCAAGGTCAGCAACGCACTGAGCAACTGCCTACTGGATTTCCTGTACACATTGTTTCGAGACCGTGGTGTCAGAACTGCTTCCGTGGGATTGTTCCTGCATCCCCTACATTTGTGTGAGATTTCCTTCAATTGCCTTCGTGATGGTGAATGCCTTGTCGATCCAAGGCTGAACATGTGCTTTTAGGACTGCTTCTTTGTGTTGTTTTGCGTCCACTTGTTCTTTCAGTGGTTTGCCTGTTGCATCTGCGTGGGCCTTTGAGTGAGGGCCATCGTTTGTGCAGTTCCTTTGACACTGTCATACTACTACTGGAGTTCACACACCTTTGTCTCTGCTAGGATGACCAGCTCAGGGATGCTCTGACAAGCTTTGTCTAGTACTTGTACCAACTACCGATTCTGCGACACTACTTTGTCATGCTACAAGCTAAACTGCTCCATATTGATCT
The DNA here is from genome assembly GCA_000404065.3 of Pinus taeda. Lineage (NCBI taxonomy): Eukaryota > Viridiplantae > Streptophyta > Pinopsida > Pinales > Pinaceae > Pinus > Pinus taeda. The sequence continues at coordinate 5,907 of APFE031546015.1, read as the reverse complement.
TTTGCTTGCTTAGTACTTGCAGCGCGTGGCTCTCCCTAGCCCACAATTCTGTAGTAACCCCATCCTGAAGAATGTATAATGTCTCCCAAGGGAGTGCAACCATGTTGATCTTGATACCCTTTAGTGCGCTAAGTGTAGGCTTGTCGGCCTCATTTGTTGTCACCAATGCCCCTTCCAGCAACACTATTGTATTTTTTGTCCACATGTGCAACATCTGCTCTGCTACAGTTGTCCCTACTGCGAGGCTGGTCAAAAGGGTACTAGCCTAAGGAGTACTCACCTGCAACTCCTGCAGATGTGCTCTGAGGGCCCCCAACACAATTTGGTTCTCCTGCACAAAATTCTAGAGGGCCTCGGAGGTGACATTGCGCACCGTCTCACCGATGTCGTGCAGATCACCCTCGGTAAGGGTGATCGGGTCAATAAACAACTTTGATGCCTTAACCTTCTTGCACGGCCATGTCCGCTCGTTCATGCGCTAGCACTTCAATTGTGTTGATGCAGTTTGTGGGTCTGTGCCTCCCTCCTCTTCCTCTACTTCCTGCCCATGCGAAGGGGACTTTTGGCCCTCGCGTGCCTTTATGGTTGCCTCCTATGCTACTGCTACTACTGCCTTTTGCTGTTTTGTTGATGTTTGTGAAGCGTCTTGTGCCTCCAGTGCTTCTGCTGCCACTGCCTCCTTCCTTCTCTTCTCTGCCAACTACACCATGGGCAGTTTGGCCTCCTCTTTTTTCGTCTGTGCCACATAATTCTCCATTGCCAGGATGTATGGAGTGCACCACTCTGGTGGGTACATCAAAGATTACATCGTGTGTGGCTACAAAGAGTAGCTCTCTCTATTTCTTGGTCGAGTCCTTGCGCACTCTGATGTATATGTTGTGGAGGTCTGCTTTAAACTCTGCAAAACTTTATCGGCTGTTGTAAGCAGTGGTTGATAACTACAGCTTGCGGTTAATCCCCATCCCGAGGTTCATTTCCATGAACACCCAGAATATCTTGCTGTCACGGATCCGATTTGTGTCCTTCGTGGCCCAGAGTGAAGCATAATTCGCGGCCTTTGGCAGATCCCTATCAATTGTGGGGAACTGACTGTCCTCCAACAATTCCCCTACCACAAGCATTATGGACAGTAGAATCCATGCATAGTGGAATGTTTTGCCTTGTTCCTCGGCCTCGCAAAAATTCTCCAAGAATACCTTGCAGAGGAACTCAAACTAGTTAAACTAGACCCCCTCCACGCACTGCTCAGCAAGTGCTACCACCAACGTGGGTACCTCGTCTGCACGACACTTGCGTATAACCTTACCTACCAATATTTGGGTTGCCACTCTTACATCTTTATCATTGATGCTAGATATGGCGTAGCCCCTCTTCTTCTTTTCTAGTTTATACTTCTTCTTCACGGCCTCCGTAATGACCAGGTCACTGCTTTTCCCCTCTGAGATAGCTGCGGGGTCCTCTCCTTTACACAGAAGCTGGGTAATGCGATGAATCAAGTGGTTCGTGATGGGGATGGGATCATCCACCCACAAACACCCACCATGCACTAGGTAGAGTAGCTACGTGATGACGAAAATTATTATTGGGGCATGGTGGTAATGCGTCACCCAAAGTAGGTTTAGTAACCCTACCTTTTCCACTCTGCGCAACCACTTTCGCAACTCTAAATCATTAACCCCTACCGCAGTGTTCTGATTAGGCTTCATGAACTACGTGGTCTCTAGGTGAGGGAACTTTTCATGGTTAGCGAGATCCCAATCTTGAAATTTCAAGCTAGGCACCCGCCCCAGGTGCGTGCCCTCAAAAATGATGTCGTCTAGGAGGAGCGAGGATTGGAGAGAGCTCTTACTCTCATCAAGATCCTTGGGCACCTTAGCCTTCCCCTTCTGCGGGGGGATAAAGGTAGGCAACCTTGTTGGAGGGTGTGCAGGCTCAGTTTCCTCCTCCATGCCTTCGTCCTCGTCTTCTTCAATGATAAGATCCTCCAGGTCTTCCTCTTCCTTGCCAGTTTCTATGTTAACAGCTTTCCCTTTCTCCACCATTGTTAGCCTGGTGTGCAGCAGGTCTCGTGGGGACACACATACAGGAACCATCGCCTGTTTGTATTTCTTTGGTCTTGGCATGCATGGTGATTTAGGGATTTCTGCCACAATCCCGACATCTTCAGGGGCATCCCCCATAGTCAGGGCCTCCGCGGCCTCTTTGGCGGTCATCTCTGTAATTTCCATAACTTCCTCAGATGCTTCCATTATGTCCAACCAGAAATCTATCAATCACGTACTTAGGGGCTCAATCAATGTTCTGCACACGTCAAAAAGGGCTGTGCTCAGGCTACGCAGAGTATACAATAGCTCGATTCGCAAATGACCAAGTGTTGTTTGCTAGGCAGCCCTTTGTAATTTATAGCACCTTTTGAATTTGAATTTGACCGTTCCCCCAAATCTGGTTCATTAATGCTCTCTTGGTGGCAAATTTTCCCAAATCTTGTTGGAAATACTGGGGGGGGTTAATCAGTATTTCTTTTCAATTATTATTTTTACCAGTTAAATCATTTACATTTAGAACACAAAATGAACAATAGGAATACATGTTTTTATTGATACAATCTTTACACTAAATTAGGTACAATATATATAAGGCTTCAATTTGTTGCCAAGCACCAACTTGGTCTTTTTTGAGGCTCCAAACCTATCATCTCAAGGCACCAACCTTATGTTTAGGAGTGTTGGACACCTAATCCTAAAGGGTTAGCGTGGAAGCCGAATGGACAAAGCAGTCCAAGGGACCTTGGGATGTGAATCCCAACGGTCACCAAATGTACTATAAATGTATATCAAATTGTTAATAAAATAGCATTGCAAGCTTTATCTTTCCTATTTTGTTCTCCCTAACCATGTCTGTTTAACATGGTATCAGAGCGGGCGATTGCTGGTCCTGCTCCAATTTGAGCCACTTGTTTTGTTTTGTGGTCTTTATATACATGTCAGTTCTGTCTTTCTCCTAATCAAAGTTTATCAGAATTCTCGGTTTTACTGTGTGTTGTACACTGGTCTGACATGGTCTTACATTAGTATGCGTTGATGCTGCTCATTACAACGCTCATGATACTATGCGTTCATGTTGCCACAGGTCCCAGGTTTCTAGGTTTTGGCATTTTACATACACCTTTGTAACTCTTCTGATTTGCCATTCTGGCTAAGCTTGGCAGCTCTGATGCTAACGCTTCCACTCGTCTGACAATTTATTCATTGACTTGAACGTTTCTGAAAAACTGCTCAGCCTTCTCTGCACTCAGATTTGTAACTCCTATTCCTGCCATACCGGCGCTCTATTCTCATAAAATCCGAGTTGCAGTGAGAGGGGCGATTCTCATCCAACGCTTCTTTGAACCTGTCCAAACAGGAATGCGAAACGGCTCTGTCGTCCTTCGATGTGCTGGCCTGCTTGTTGAAGTTTGACATGAAAACGCTGCCTCTGCCACTCCTGCACTGCACCCATGCCCAGCTCGGAACGTAACGGGCCTCCGCTCACGTAGCAGCATGTCGGGCACCATAATGAAGCTAATCTTTAGTTGAATTGTTGCAGCTATCCTGGTAACCAGAGTAATCCTGCTTGCTTCACTGGTATCTATTTTTCCATTCGTATCTTCATCTGTAGCGTTTGAAATTTCTTTCGAGGATCCTCTTCTCCTTGACTGTGGCCTTGAACGTGAATTCGTTTCCTCTTGCCCTGAAGTGGTGGTGTTGCAACTTTAGATGTGTTATTTACATGATGTATGATAAAGAGCTCCCCTGCCCAACTAAGAAGTTCTTGCAGTCCCTCATCAATTCCAAATTTAGCAGATGAAGCTACTGAAGTGTCTGGATCTTTATTCTTGGTTTTGCTGGGAGAATACTTTGCATCTTTGAAAGAACTCCGTCAAACAGCGACATGCATTATTAAAGCCATATATGCTCGAAGAGGTGACACAACCATGCAGTCTGAAAAGTCAGAATGCAGACGAAAAATCATTTGAACAGTAAGTTTAATCCCAGAAGAAAGATGTTCTAATTTTGAAGATGCTAATAAGGCCTTTCAAGTGTCCTCCTCTGCCAAACCAGCAATATTTGAGACATTGTGGAGAAGTTGTGACAAAGTTTCTAGGATAACTGCATACTCATTGTGAACCGCAGATTTCGAGTGACCTCCGTCCGGGCTTGGGCTTCCGAGTTTGAATATGATGAATGCCATTTCTATTCTCTGATGCCCGATGATGTTTTTGTGACAGTCAGTCGTGTATACTCTCTCCAGGATGTGGTCCGAAGTGCAAGTCTAAACTACAATAGTTTGAGTAAAATCTTCATTTGAAAGCGTGCGACACGGTTTCTTGTACATTAACGAGGTGAATGACTTCAAAACTCCTGTACGGAGAATGACTTGGACGAAGACGCAGCAAAACAACAATGAATGAATTGCAGAAAACGCAAGGAAACGGTGAATGACTTGAGCAGACGAAGGGAAACTCGTCTCTACCATCTTGATGTTGGAGATAACTACCCCATGTGATTTGACCGACGCACAGCCACCGCGGCACTGCGCACCGCCTCACCGTCACCGCCATGAACTGTTCCACTTTCGAATAGCCGTCACACCCATTCCATATGATGCATGAAGTAAGGGTGGATTGAACACTTGTTTAATTGTCTTTCAAACAGTTTTTGATATTGGTGCCATATCACAGGCATGATACGTGTTTCATTCAAAAATCTCTTGAAGTGTTCAAAAACAGCATCCAACACTCGATATGGTAAAGCATACTTTTTGTCCAATAGAAGCTTTATAAAGTAACTGTCTATGCCACAGTACTCCATCTCTGCTATTTTCATTAGACCAGCACTAGAATGAAGGGAAGGAATTGAGACTTTCTGAATGACACTTCCAATAATAACAACTTTCCACAGATTGCATGTACGTGACTGACAGAGAGGCAAGAGAATGCCTTTAAAGAAGGCTGGTGGCTTATACAATGACTTTTTCAAGGCTTGGTACAATGCAAAATGAAGTCGCTTATTTTTATTGATGTCTTCCCTAACATTATTTCTTTTATTTTAATGAGATATTGACACTTGTATCGATGGAAAGTAAAACCATGCATGCGGGGCAACACAACCTTGGGGAATATTGTAAGCATTCTTGATTCTTTCCAACAACTTGTAATCCACTTCACATCCCCATTGCTGCACAAGAAACAGTGTTATTCTCACCTGGAGAACGAGAGTTTGTTAGTAATTAAATCGCTGACCAACAGCCAAGTTCCAAGAAAATTTTGCTACCACAGTGTCAAGGGATCAGCGGAAACCAAAATTGTTGTTATACACAGGAGAGAAGAAATTCTCTGGTGCATGTATGGGCATATTTTTGATAGAGTTCGCGATGTTTTAAATTTTCAAACTCACTGTGTATGCATTGGGCTAGCAGCCAGAGATTTGTTATTGTCAGAGATTTGTTATTGACTGTGGAATACTTTTAGTCTTTGCATCATATTTGGATTTTTGATTAAAGTAATGCTCCATTTTTAAGAAGCTTGAAATATTTGTCCAAGAAGCTTTTTGAGGAACTAAAAGTATCATTAAGACATTGCATTTTTTGGAAAAAGGATCAAATTGGTGAAGTATTAGAGTTTTTGAAAACTCTAATACAATCTACTTCTAATGACACATTCTAAATCAGCAAAGTTTCTCTCACAGACATTCAGGTCTGTCTTCAAAATGCAAAGGAAAAGATTGATTTTTTCCAGCTTGAAACTCAGCTACAGCAAGAAGAGCTACATCAAAATAGACACCATTCTGAACCTGTTTTTGTTCAGAACATTGAGACAACCACCCATCAGCAGCATGTTACAGTTCATTCAAATTTAATACCAAACAA